>VSMD01031408.1:0-22272 GCA_008750895.1 Mirza zaza | reverse complement strand
GATGTTCTCAACCTCTTATTAATCATCTTCACTGTGACCAGGAAAGCCAAGCTTGTTAAGTATTATTTTTGGTCCATAATTCCTAAACAGATTTATTTTTTATTGTAGTTTGTCTGCCATCTTAAAAATACAATTTTTAAAACCCACAAGTCTCTCTGTTCCTGTTAGGCATAATCTAGAGGAATTTTTGTGTTATTTCATCCCATGCTTCCAATTTTCTCCAGTATGTATATAAGTTTGTGAACTGAGGTTCCATGCATTCTATGTTGATGAAAACTTTCTTCAAAATATATGATTATAATCCAGTGTATTACAGTGTAAGCAGCCTTCTATTTATCCCACATCTCACCTTGGCGCATTTAAATTCCTCATTTTGTGTGGGGCCATATGTATGCAAATGAATTCAGACATAAACAGGCTTTGACCCTGTGCTTCTTGAATTGTTCAGTTCTACTCTCATCCCCCTGTTCAATATTTATCTCTTGCTCTCTTTTCTGACTTTTCAATTTCACAGGACTCTATGTTTTGTTTGGTTTTTGTGCAACATCTGTTCTTCTGTTCCATTTTGTTACTATTCTCTTGCTTAGCATTTGACACTTTCACCCAGACTCATATTTAGTAGTATACTTCTGGCCCAAATTATCACAGCAAGCAGTAAAATTGGCTTTGACTTTTTCAGTCTCCTTAGTTTACAACCTAATTTGACTAATTTTGGGGGGATATGTCAAAGAGAGAAGACACCTTAATCACAAGTCTTATCTGCCCTTGTAGGAAAGAATGACCATCATCCCTCAGCATGGGAGGGGGATTTAACAAAGCAATGATCTTTGTCATTAATCTTGTTAATTAGTTGTATAATACGCTGTAGAATCACAAAGACACTCCTGGGGCATTTTAATCTTTTGAGGCAAGGGTAACCAAAACTATATAAAATATTATCTCTATCTCTGTGTCTATTAATACATTTGTTCACCAAACATTGACTAAAAATTCATAGTATTTCATACACTTACTGAGTGCTCTAGAGAGAACTCTCTCAAGAAACTTAATTTTCACAAAATATTGTATTCTAGAGGATATTATTAGTGTTATGTGAAAAATAAACAAACTAAAAAAAAAATTCCCCCTGATTAAATGGGTTTGAGAAAAGGCAATTTAAACAGAGGCAACTAACATTCTTGTCTATAGAATATCTGAGAGTCTATAATCCATTTGATGTCTAATTGTTATCACAAATGTCCAAGAAAGAGTGGGGTAGATTAAAGAAAGTATGTCTCAGTCTTGAGCAAGAAACCCTTTCTTTCTTGATTTTCTCATTGAGCTAGTGTTTCCCAAAATACGCTTTGGGAAATACTGGTCCTGTGTATATGCAATAATCATATTTAGTTAAGTTGGATGTCATTATGTTTCATTTCATCCTTTTATCCTGGTAATATTTTTTTTTCCTTGAAATATATCCAATACTAATGTAGCCAATTACATCTTTCCCAGGGGCACTGTTTGTATGGCAGATGTATTTACATACATTTTTTTGCAACCTCCTATATCTTTTAATTTAAAGTATGTCTCCTATAGACAGCTTATAGTTGTTTTCTGCTATTTTAATGATTGTGACAATGTTTTTTTTTTAATTCATGTGATTAAATGTAATGAATGTATTCCATTAAAATTTGATATACTTATTGATGTGATTATGTTAGATATTACAATATTGTTATTTGTTTTCTTTTTGTCCCTCTGTTTTCAATTCCTCTGTAAGACATATTTGTAAAACTACCTCTCTCTTTGCTTTATTCATAGTAGGTGTTCAATAAATATTTGTTGAATTGGTTAATAAAATGTTGCTTCTGCTGTGAACTTACCAGACTCTTCTAGGCAGTGTGAATTTTTTCTTTCTTCTGTGCTCCTATAAAATTGAAAAAAAAATCCACATATTTCTCATAGGCACTGGAGTTTACTGCCAAAATATTTCTAAGCCCGGCAAGACTCCTGGAATACCTCTGATACTTAAACATAGCATGTGCTATTTTAGCACACAAAAAAGGAACACTAAGTAATTTTTCAGTGTTACAACTGCTTATCACAGGATACGAGTTGTCATTAAAATAGTTTTAAAATTGGTTTAGAAGTAAAATGTTATAAAATACATCAAAGTGACTTGGGATATCATTGTAACTTCTCCATTGTTACCAACCTATTTTATTCATCTAATAGAACAGTCCATTTACCTGAAAATCAGACTAGTCTCTTCACTCAAGACATTATATTTATGATTCTCAAGGTCACAACAAATACTGAGGGAACTATGCAGTGGTGACTGTTTGAGTATCACATTATGGGTCTTTCTTCTTCATTAGATTGTTATCTCCTTGAGGGAAGGTCCAAGATGGTCTCATTTATATGTGTACCACTACTGCTTTGCAGAGTGCCTGGCAAAAAGAAGATAGTCAAATATTTGTATTAATGGAATGAATTAATGAATATAAATTCAAAAAATCCACTGAAATGTAAAACTAATATACACATATGTTTCTAACATAGGTGAAACATAGCAGAGATGTTTATATGGAAGCACCTCAAGCCAAAGCAATATAGTACATGATATGGGATATTTGAGCACATACAAAAGGAACACTGAGTCACTTTTCCACCTGAGTGGAAGTTGAACCCATACATTTGTTCTGAAATAGGAAGACAGATTAGATTTTTCAGTAAAGACCCTATTGCATATTTCCCTAGTCAAAGATCTGTGAATAATTTTGAAAATGTCTGACATATAATACTACCATCTAATTCTTCAGGGTGGCCACAAAGAAGATGTGTGTGTGTGTGTGTATGTGTGTGTGTGTGTGTGTGTGTGTGTGTGTGTCAGAGAGAGAGGAAAGGAAGAAGAAGAAAGAGAGGATGAGGAGGGAGAGAAGGAGGAAGAGGGGATGGGAGGGGAGAAGAAGAGAAAAGGAAGAATGATCAAGCATGAAGTGCTTATGATGGAAAACCTTGTATTTTTTTTTCTGACATCAGTGACATTATTTATATAGGAAATAAGAAAGAAAGAAAAAACTGGCACTAGGACGAAGTCCAAAAATAATAAGATGTACTTCCTAGCTTTGCCAATACAGTGGTTAGTTCTTCCTTAAACATCGACAGGCTGGAAAATGGAAGAAATTAAAAATCATTATTGACTAAGAAATTCTGCTCCCCTTAAATCTTTAAGGGTATTTTGTATACCTAAGAAAACTTAACATGTTATCGACTGTGGATTAAAAAATATATCTCATTTATATGAATGATAATTCTTATGCTTCATTTATGAACACAAGGGGTAAACATTTTGAAACTATAAAAGATATGTAAAACTTACCTCTCCTAAGACATTTATGATTTTATGTTTATCTATTAGTGTCACTTAAAAGTTAAAATATAAACAAGTCTTATCTTTTAAACTGTACATTATCATTGTATACTTATTGTCCCTCTTCTAATAAGAATTGCATTCAGTACAAAATGGTCAATTGGTAAAATTGAACAGTTTAGATTGAACTGCCTATATATCTGGTCAAATTGAAAACATTACCATTGTCAGAATGCGTTTGGCAACACTTCCAGGTAAGTTAGAAAGATGACTCTCAGGGTCATTTTATTCTTTTTGACTCCAAATTTTTCATGCACAGCATGTGTATGAGTGCACTTATTTAATTAATCATGATTCAATCACTTGTGAAATTCTAATAGTTACTGCAAACATAATGTTTCCATTGGAAAGAATTAAATGAGTCTGAGTTTTTATCAGAAGCTACTAATAAATTGCTATGTCTGCCTCATGTTTCATATAAGTCAAAGATTCTCAGTCTTATTAAAGATGGAAAATATGCTACTCTGAATTTGAGTTATGCCTAATGCAACACAAAGCTTGGTGATATAAATTTAACACTTTTATTAGAATTTCAGTTAGACACATTGCTATGAACATTTAACTTGGAAAAGATAGAGAATGTAGCTAGAACACTTGCTTAAGAAATCCACAATTAAAATGAGGCTAAGTTATCCTCTCAAAATAATGAAAGTTGGTAAACACTATAAAATTTATTACACATTTATGTTATATATTAATGATTTACTACAGTGATAATTCTAACTTAATGAATTCTAGTATGCTAATAGCTTTTGAAAATAAAACAAAAATATCATAGAGAGACCTTAAAGATAATCTGCAGAGAATATTCTGCAAAATATGTTTCTAAGGGTTGTTGGGCATATCCACTCATAAAAACAAATTTGTTTTATATATCTCTAGTGATTAATTCGAATTTCATCTCACTTTTGTGTTTCTTCTTTGTACTCTTCTAGCTTTGTTGAAATATGATTAAAAAATAAAAATTGTGCAGACATATATCAAATATATTGTTGGTTCATTTGCAGACCACTGCAATAAACCAAATATAGCAATAATGTTTGTCACATGAATATTTTTGTTTCTCAGTGCATATAAAAGATATTTGTACACTATACTGTAGTCTATTAAGTGTTCAATAGTATTATACCTACTATTGACATAAACAAATCAATGTACATACCTTTATTTTAAAATACTTCATTGTTAAAAAGTGCTAACCATCCTCGAAGCCTTCAGTGAGTTATAATTTTTTTCGGGTGGAGAGTGTTATCTTACTGTTGATGGCTGCTGACTGATCAAGGTCACAATTGCTGAATATTAGGGTGTCTGTGACAATTTATGAAAATAATACAATAATAAAGTTTGCTATATCCATTGACTCTTACTTTCAAAAAAAAAAAATTCTCTTTAGTATGCCATGCTGTTTAACAGCATTTTCCCCACCATAGAACTTCTTTCAAAGTTGGAGTCAGTTCTCTCAAATTATACCAATAGTTTATTGTTTATATAATATTCTAAATCTTTTGTTGTTTTTTCAACAATGTTCACAATATCTTCACCAAGCTTCATCTATAAGAAGCAATTTCTCATCTGTTGAACTTTTATCATGAGATTGTACCAATTCAGTCACATCTTCAGGCTTCACTTCTAATTCTGGTTCTCTTGCTATTTTTACTACCTGCAGTTGCTTTCTCCAATGAAGTCTTAAATCACTCAGCTCATTTTTGGGGGTTGGAATCAACTTCTTCCCCACGCCTGTTAATGTTGATATTTTTATCTCCACCCATGAATCATGAATGTCCTTAATGACATCTAGAATTGTGACTTCTTTTCACAAAGCTTTCAATTTACTTTACTCAGAACCATGGAAGGAATAACTATCTATGGCAGCTATAGTTTTACAAAATGTATTTCTTAAATAATCAGACTTGAAAATTAAATTACTTCTTGATCCATGGGCTGCAGTACAGATGTTGTATTAACCGGCATGAAAACAGGATTCCATGTGCATCTTCATCAGAGTTCCTGGGGGATTAGGTGCATTGTCAATAACCAGGGATATTTTGAGATGAATTGTTTTTTCCTTGAGCATCAGACCTCATCAATGGGCTTAAAATATTTAGTAAACCATACTATAAACAAATGTGCTGTCATCCAGACTTTATTGTTCCATTTAGAGAGCAGAGGCAGAGTAGATTTAGCATAATTCTTTTTTTGCTTTATTTCAGCATATTATGGGGGTACAAATGTTAAGGTTACATATATTGCCCATGCCCCCCTTCCCCCTCGAGTCAGAGCTTCGAGTGTGACCATCCCCCAAATGTTGCACATCTCACTCTTTGTGTTTGTATATACCTAGCCCCTTCTTCCCCCTCCCACCTGCCCAATGCCCGATAAATGTTATTCCTATATCTCCACTTAGGTGTTGATCTGTTAATACCAATTTGCTGGTGAGTACACGGTGGTGTTTGTTTTTCCATTCTTGAGCTACTTCACTTAGTAGAATGGGTTCCAGGTGTATCCAGGAAAATACAAGAGGCACTATATCACCATTGTAGCATAATTCTTAACCACTTCAGGACCACACTCACCTGCCGTGAAACCTTGCCCACAGCCAGTACTCATAGACCACAGGATAGCTTGTGCTGTGCATTGACAATGAATCCGTTTTGCTCTTGTGTGATGAGGAAAGCTTTAAAGTCACTGTGCATGTTCATCTGTGGCTATCGATTATAATCGACGCTGGTCCCAAGGTGGTTAAGGACCCTAGAATTTTCAGAATGGTAAATAAACAATGGCTTCAACTCAAAGTTACTGGCTGCATTAGCGCTTACCAAGTAGGTCAGCCTGTGTTTTGAAGCTTTGAAGCTAGGCATTGACTTCTCCTCTCTAGCTAGGAAAGTCCTAGATGGCATATTTTTTCCAACAGAAGGCTGTTTCATGTACATTAGAATCTGTTGTGTAGTGTGGCCACCCTATTCAATTATCTTCACTGGATCTGTATTATTTCCTGCAGTTTCTACATTAGTACTTTCTGCTTCATCTTGTATTTTTATGTTATGGAGATGGCTTCTTTCCTTCAACCTCATGAGCAAACCTCTGCTAGCTTCAATTTTTTTTTCTGCACTTTTTTCACTTCTCTCAATCTTCATAGAATTGAAGAGAGTTAAGGCCTTGCTTTGGATTAGGCTTTGGCTTTAAGGAATGCTGTGACTGTTTTTTGGTTTTCTATCCAGACCACTAAAACTTTCTCTGTATCACCAAAAAAGTAGTTTCACTTTCTCATTCATGTGTTCACTGAAGTAGCACTCTTAATTTCCTTCAATAATTTTTCCTTTGCATTAAGAACTTGGCTAACTCTTTGGTGCAAGAGACCTAGCTTTTGGCTTAACTCAGGTTTTCAAATGCCTTCCTCACTAAGCTTAATCATTTCTAGCTTTTGATCTAAAGTGAGAGATATGCAACCATTCCTTTCACTTGAACACCACTATAGGGTTATTAATTGGCCTAATTTGAATATTATTGTGTCTCAGGGAATAGGGAGGCCAAAGGATATGGAGAATTGCTGGTTGGTGGGGAAGCTAGAATATACAACATTTATGGATGTTTGCCATAGTATATAGCTGTTCATGATGCCTCAAAGCAATTAGAATAGTAACATCAAAGATCACTGATCACAGCAGATCACCCTAACAGATACAATAATAATGAAAAAGTTTGAAATATTTGAAAATTACAGAAATGTGACAGAGAGACACAAAGTGTTAGAAAAGTAGTACTGATAGACTTGCTTGAACCAGGGTTGCCATAAACTTTCAATTTGTATAAAATGAATTATCTGTGAAGTACAATAAAGTGAATAATAATAAAACTATGGATATGTCTGACTATATTTCAAATGTACATCTCAATGTTTTAGATGTACATATGCTTTGTGGAATTATTATCACAATCAAAATAATTAAAATATCCATGGCATCATGCTCTTAAAAAGATTATTTATATACTAAAAACTTATTTTGACAGCTTTTTAAATATGTTAAAATAAAAATAGAAAGATATCTACATGTTATAACTGTGCTTTGCATTAACAAATTCAATTGATTTAAAATACTTGGTTTAATTTGAACTTGATCGCATAATTGTATTAATGATAGGTTTAAAAGAGAGTAAAATGGAGATGAATAGGTGAAGCACAAGGGATTTTTATGGTGGTGAAACTATTCCATCTCATACTGTAATGTTGTACATGACATTATGCTTTTGTCAAAATCTATAGAACTGTACAACACAAAGAGAGAACCCTAATGTAAATCCATACTTGGACTTCTGTTAGTAATAATGTATCAATTATCACAGTAAATTAATTCTAACAAATATACCACACAAATGGAATATGTTAATAATAGGAGAAACCAGGGGTAGAGAGGGGGAAGTAGGGGGATTTGGGCATTCTCTGTACTATCTGTGCAGTTTTTCTCTAATTGTAAAACTGTTTTAAAACATAAAGTCTATTGATTAAAAGAAGAGTCAAATATGCATTTTATTTATAAAGCAATATCCTTTCTTTTTTTCTGATTAAGCTCTCTACTCACTCTTTGTTTCCATTTGTTCTTCAAACCATATTTCTCCTTTGCTCTCCCTCTTGACATGTGTCAGGTTTTACTCTCTTATTCTCTAGTATGCTCTCCTGAGTGTGTATATATATTACATATACATATATGTATATTTACATATAAGATGCACAGATAGATACTATGTATCTTAAACTATAAATCTATAAATGACAATGAAGAAGGAGCACCTGTGCTCTTTGCCTTGTGCCTTATTCAGCACAATGAATATGAGTGCAATTAACACTGACTTTTTCCAGTAGGTTTTTCTCTATAATATTCAGAACCCATTTTTTTTCAGAATTTAGAAGAGTTGATGTATACCCTTCCGCTTGACCAGCCATAAACAAGTACTGTTTTGGTGATACTGGTGGATATAGAGAGAGCTGGATGATGGACATACTAAAGTGGAGCTAAGAGAGAACATGCCTGACCAAGGCCAAGGCTTGGCACATGTAGTGAAGTCCAGTTAATATTGAGAATGTGAACACAGCAGCCAAAGGGTAATCAATGTAGTTTGAAAGTCTAAGGAAGTGGCTTTATCCCCACACTTGAATAAGGAATATAATGATAAAGACAGTGACTAAGTTAAATGGGTTTCTTAGACTAAGATCACTCTTTTACTTGTTGGTGTCTACATACAAGCTATCCAAAGTTTAACTTGTGTCATGTAATGCTTTCTGTTTAACATTTTAATGCACCTTTGTGACTAAATGGTTTTTACTCATAATTCCTTAAAAATACTAGAAATAGGAATGTTTGCAAGTAAATATTATGAAATTAATTACTTGGGAGAATTCCCTCAAATTAGCAAAATAGTAGGGCTGTACACAATGATGTGTATTCCATTATACTCATATAATATCCATCCAAGAACTGGGAAAAAGAAATAAAACTTCCAGATATTATTTTTACATAAAGGAACAATGCACAATAGTCTTTTCTTCTGCTTAAAGTATTTTACAGTATTGTGCTTTCTATCATAGAACCATGACAATGTTGAGTACCAAGACATCTGTGGTCTATTCTAACTCTTTCATGCCGTGAGTTTATAATGACTCATAGATGCTTCTCTATAGTGGGTTTAGAGCACCAGAAACAATTACAAATGTGATTATGGATAACTTACTATTGTTATAATTTTTAAAAACTGAATATTTGTTATGCAAATATGTGTGTGTTTTGAATCCAATTCCTGAGGAAAACATAATTATTTGCATCTCCAAAAATTATTTGTTTCTATATAACTGATGATAATGAAAGCCCCCGGTGTAGTGCTATTGGTAAGGATTTGTGATTGAAAGCTGTCATATTTAGGTGATTGTCTTTACATGTCTGCCTATAGGATCTCATTCAAAATCACTGCAGAATATGAAAATTTCCCCTAAAGCCATCATTGATAGGTTGGTAAACAGTTTCCTTCAGAGGAACCCACCTCTTTATATTTTAAAGAGAGATTTAGAATACAGATTTAGACTGGTGGTAGCCTGTAGTACATTCAACTTGCAATCAGAAAATATAGCTTCTGTATTCAGTTCTGCTACTTCTAAGCTGTGTGACCTTTGAATAGTTACTTACAGTGGGTGAAAATGAAAATAATGGTGACAATCAAATAACACATAATTAAGAGAAGAAAAAAATAGTTTTAAATCAATGAAGAAGTTTACATCATTTGGTAATATGCAAATGATGCTGAGATCACTTTAATTAAGGCTATTCTAGTAGCTAATACTCCATCACTGCTTATAGCAAAGTTCCTGAAAATAAGTGTCTATAAATCATGTCTTCATTACCACTCATTTCTCCTTAACACTTTCTAGTTTCTCTTCTGTCCCCACCACTCCACCAACACTGATTTCTCTCAGCTTTACCAATGACTTCCTTGTTGCACAATCTAGTAGATACTTTTCAGATCTCTCAACAGTATTGACCAAAGTCTTAATTCCCTCCTTGTTAAAGCTCTTACATCTCAGCTTCTGTTACTCTTGTTTTCCTCCTATCTCTCTGGCCTCTCCTTTTTGGGCTGTTTAGTGAGATTATCTTCATTCAACTGATTCTTAATGTTGGGTTTCCATAGGTCTTCATCTTGAGCCCTTTTTTTCACCAAGAGTTTAATTACTCAACTCTGTATTAAGGACTAATTATTATCTTCAGCACAGACCTCTTCTCTGACCTCTACAGATATGACAATTGCCTGGAAATCTCCATTTTTCTACTTCACAAGTACATCAGATTCCCTTCCTTTACATTTCCTTCATAGAACTTAACACAGTTTCAGTATGTGTTTGTGTTATTGTTAGGTCAGTATAAGTTTGGTCCATTATACTAACTCCACTTAAAAACAAGGAACATCTCTGTTTTGTTGAGCACCTTGCACATAGTAAACACTTAGTAAATATCTAAATAGCAGCTCAATGCACTTCAGGAATGCAGTTCTTTTCTTTCCCTTGAATACTTTTTTCTCCCCTTCAGGGAATTTTACTTGCTGTTGACTGTATCTGGAATGCTTTCCATGACTAACTTCACATGGTCAGCTTCTGCCCATCATTTAGGCCTCAACTCAAATGTCATTTCCTTAGGGAGGTCCTTCCTAATGAGCTGATCTGAAGTCATAGAACTTTATAACATGATAGTATCTTCTTAACTGGGGCCCTTGTTTATTTATCTCACCAATAGAATGCCAGCCTCCTATAAGTAGGGAGTTAGTCTCTATTGGTCACCAGTACAACCCTTGTGCTTCACACATAGTAGTAACTCAAGAGACTCATTAAATTATTTTTTAATTAATAAAAAGGTTCTTTTACACACTTATGAAAGTTTTATGTGAAAGGTAATGAGAAATTATGTACTATTTGGAGATACGAGAAGATTTTATGGAGGAGGAAACATTTGAATTGTGTCTCCTAAGGTAAATAGGACCATAATTTCAGAGCATGGGAATGCAAGTATAGAATTCCTGGATGTGATAAAGTCTGGAGCTAATGCACAAATTGGAAGAATTGAGGCCTTTTTCCCCCATGCATGGCAAATATGTCAATATTATTAGAAGGAAAATAAAGCTGAAAAGATACATTGAGTTTATATTGTATGAGGTTTTGCATTAGAATATGTGCACTATGGAGCATTTTGAATAAGAAATAGAACAGAAGCTTGATCAGATCTACATGTTTAGAAGGTATATTGAATAATAATGTGAAAAATGACAGCAGAGATACTGGAAGTAGAAAGGTCAGTTAGGGAGGGGGCTATACAATATGCCAGCCGAGGAATAGAGTCTGAATTTGAGAAGTGGCTTTGAGAAAAGACAAGAGATAAAGATCAAAGTAACTCAGAAGGAATTGTTTGCTAACTACATATATATGAAGAGTGGAGGATGAGAAATTTATAGTCTGTTTTGATAGTGACATTATTCATGGCACAAGGGAGTATAGTAGGTGGAAAAAGTTAGGGTGATTGGAAAAGTGTATTAAGTTTTGGAGAGGAGTTTTGATGATCACTGGCTATATAAGTAAAAAGTGCAGCTGGTAGTTGAGTGTTTGGGTCTAGAATTCAGGAGAATGATAGGACTAGAGATTAATATTTGGAAATCATTACTACACATATGGTACTTAAAATTCAACAATGGATGGAATTGCCCAGGGTTATGAAGAAAAGGGAAAAAATAGCTAATAACTGAATATTGGTGGAAGTTTATATTAAAGAAACTAGAAAAGTAAAGAAAGTTCTGTGAGAGAATCTTCCAACCAGGAAAGAGAAAAAAAACAAAATTCAGCTGAAATATATAGCATGTGATTCAATGAAGGCCTCTTACTATTCTTAGAAAGATGAAAGGCAGTGTCACATGGTGCAGGGAACTTAAAATGATCTAATTTTCCTATTTATCTGTGAAAGCTGATGAACTTTTAATCTCAGATGTAAAGGTTGTTAATTCTGCCAAAATTGAGTAGAATTCTGGACATTTACACTGGAACTTCAGTGACATATTACTGTTGATGTTTTGTGTGCTAATCCCCATTTAATGTAGCCTTTCAAATGACAACTAGTAATCTCACTAACACATAGAATTTTAGAACACTTCCTAATAATATGTAATAAATTAAATAAAATGGTCAATACAATGATTTTGGAATCCGTATGATGAGAAATTTTTGTCTATATGTATTTTACATTTACTCTCAAATCCTAAAAGTGAGTTTATATATATGTGTGCTTGTGTGTGTATGTGTGTTTATGTTCCCCTAAATTTTAGCATAGGAAAAACCGAGGATGTTCAATATGATTTTTTAAAGGCTGACACTGCAGATAAATTGCTTATTTAAGTTATAGTGATATTTTATCCTAAGGGAGCAGAGGACACAGATTCAGATGCATTCTGTTGTGATGATATCTTTGGTTGTGAATTCTTCCATTTGGGATTCATAATTACAATGTCCCAATACTTGATGTTATTCTCAGCATTCAACCCTCTGATAAATCTGTCTACACAAAACGGCAGCTGGTCCACTGGCATTAAAATGATTCTGGTGACATAATTTCATGATTTTTTTAGAGTATCTGAAAGAGAACAGCTGCCCAGAGCTTCAGAAGCATTGTGCATGGGGAACTTTGCTCACATTTTCTCTAGGGACAAGGAGGCTGTGTGGGGTGACAATCCATGAGCATTTTCAGGTTAATAACTGTCTCATGGAAAATGTCTTTTTGCTGGTCTTAGTCCCAAGGGTTAGTGAAATTATAAGCATTGTGAGACCAAATAAACCTTCATAATAAAATAAAGGGTGAAGATCAAGAAAGAAAAATTTGGTTTATCCAAAGTATTTTTTAATTCAATCCCCAAATGAGACTATATTAGAAAAAGAGAAAATATTATAAAACAGATGGAAATATCCAGGTTGTCTGAAGGCAGATGATAGTACTCTAAATGGAATTAATTCTCTTAGCATACTTTCAGGTTACATTTTATGAAAATCTATTTCTTTTGCACAGTGGGGAAACAATTTGTATCTGACCTTTTAGTGGAGAAAGACCATGCTGATTTTAGGACAGGAAGAATTAAATGTGAATCATAAAATTATTACTCTAAACCACACTATTTTAAACATCTTGTAAATGATTCAGGCCACCATTTGTCTGACCCAAAGGAATAACTTGCTTTCAAAATTTCCTAATAAGTCCTGCCTTATAGGAAGTAGTTAAATAAGGGATGGATGGATACATTCTTCATAAACAGCCCTTTATGGATCAGAAAAAAAATTGTACTGACATCACGCTAAATCACCACAGCACATAATTGCAGAACGTCGAGGGGACTGAAAACAATATAAAGGAGTAGCTCCAGGGTAATTTTTGTGATGATTAAATGGTTCTGTATTATGATTGTGGTAGTAGTTACACAAACCTACACATGCAATAACATCACATAGAACTGTATGCAAACTCTGTACCACTGTAAATCTCCTGGTTTTCAAATTGTATCATAGTTGGTAGCATTTAACCATAACCATAAGTGAAGACTAAGACACCTCCTTCCCTGAACCCTGGAAAAAAGGGGGCCATATTGGTGTATACAGGAATGAGCTTACTGCTTTTCTACCCATATCTCCAGTCACACCTTTAGAGGAAAGTAAATCTTTGTGTGTCAAACCTTTTAAAGAGGATTATACTGAATATTTTCAGAACAGGAAAGGTTGAAGTCTATCTAGTTCTTTGAGTAAAGCAAGGGTATATGGTTCTAATCTTGTGAGGAGATGGTGGCTTTTTTAAAGACATTGGATGGAACCAGAGATTGGGTTTTATATGAGTGCTAGGGGGCTTATATTTCACTGTAATGTAGAATCCCTGAGAGGTGATAAAACCTCCGAATAAGTGGTATATGAAAATATAGATGGAGTGGGAAGGGTAGAATGTGATTGGAAATTAACACTAAGCCCCCTAGCCTTGAGAGCTAAGGTAAAGATCCCTTTTCTTGTGCTTGCCACAGAAATATTGGTGTTTTCCATGTTAAATGAACCATGTGAATTTGGATAATAAACATCTCTAGGATAACCACCATACCTAAGAAAAGGGCCACCTCTCCTGTTTATCTAGCACAATATAAACCTGGGATTATTTTAAACCCCATGTAATCAGAAAGGGGGCTCACATAATGAGTGAGATTAAATTTCCCAATAGCCAGAATAGATGTTTGAAGTAGATTTAATTTGATTGAGAGAAATTTAAAAATGTACTTTATTTTTTCTTCAGATAGTTGATATAGTTTATAATAAATATACCTCATATATATTATAAGATCCATAATCAAGTGTTAAAAAGCTTTAGACAAGTTAAATTTAACAGTTAATTAAACAAATGATGATTTGTGAATTGGGCAGGCCCTAGAATAAGAGAATGTTCAGAGAGACTCCAGTGCTGCCACATAGTCAGAGAGAATTTATGGGCAGAAAAAGGAAAATTGCTTAGAGAAAATGGAATTAAGGTACAGAAACAGCTGCATTGGTTACAGCTCAGCATTTGCCTTATTTGAACACGGTATGAGAAGTTGGCTGCCTGTGATTGGCTGAAACTCAATGATTGGTACAAGAGTAAGTTACGGTCTGCTTATATATCCAGTTAGGTGACAGTTAACTATATATCTTTAGGCCAAACTTAAAGTATGTTAAAGAGGCAGATTTAGGGTAAACTTAATTCAACACAAGGGAGAGCATGCCATATGCTGTGCACTTAAAGTCATTCAGAATCTTAGGGGTTTAGTGTTATCTAAGCTAAGAACTGGAGATTATTAGGCAGCAAATTAAAGGAATAAGGAAGTGGAAAGGTATCTGGGTAAGTGCATCACAGGCCTAAGAAACATCATGTGCAAGATTAGTTACTGAATCTGAAACAGAGAAGAGAGGACTGGGTTGGAGAATTGGCATTTATCAGCATATACATGATAATAAAAAATTGGGAATATTTAGAAAGAAAAGAGAAAAAATCTTAGGACAAAGCATCAATACTTAAAGAAAGGCAGAGAGGGAAAGCCTACAAAGGTGATAAAGAAGACACCAAAGGAATGGGAAGCAAACAACCAGGAGAATATAGTATCATGCAAGCCAAGAAATGAATACTTTAAAGACAGAGTTTTTAACCTAGTTAAATCCTGTAATGAGTTCAATTTAGGCTAAGAATTAAGCCTGTTTGTTAGATTTAGATATTAGAATGATATGATATTGGTGGCCTTGGCAAGTAAAATTTAATGTGTAGTTAAGGCAGAAGCCAAATTGCAGTGGATTCTGGAGGGGATAGTATGTGAGGACCCAGAGAAAGAAAATGTTGGCTACATTTTAATAGTTTGGACTAGTAAGCAAAGTAGAATAATAATATAATAACTTGAAAGTGATATAGGTTTCAAAATTGCAATATGGAGACCATATCTTCAGCATTTATAAGAGAGTTATAATTTCCTATCTTAAAAATTGAAACCTCCTAACATAATTTTGTATAGTGTAACTATTGAATCTGTGGGAAAATTAAAGGAATATAATAAGAAACTATTACTTAGAATTTTTCATGAGGCATAATTGGGGAGAATGCATTTATTTGACCCAGATATACTGAGTACATTTTATAGGTCAAGCACTGTCGGGAGCTGTCCCGGACACGGGAGAGTTAAAAGTGCGGTTGCTGCCCGGAACACTGGGGTCCTTGAGACATAGCACCTGGCACCTTAACTCAGAGCTCTGACATTCTTGGCCTTTCTTCCAGCTCACGGAGGGTGCTAGAGATAGCGGTAGCAGTTATAGAAGGTCATTGAAGTAATCCTGTGCACACAGCCCTCGTAGCTTATAGCCACCCCCCACCAAGGCCCTGCACATTCCTTTCCCAGAATTGTTAATTATGCTTGGGTGCTCTTTTCCTTGAACTGTCTGAGTGATCATAGTTGAGTATTTGTAGCTTTTTTGATATCAGAAGAAAGTTAAGTTGTAGATTAAAAAACTGCTTAAGCAAGGAAAAGGGGCTATCATAGTGATGCATGGTTGAGAAAAACAAGAACTGTTTTGTTTTTTGGTTTAACGAAGACATGTATCATTGCATTTCACTGCTCCTTTGTTCTTATCTGTATAAATACAGCAACTGAAATAAATGAGGTGCGGCAGTCAGCAAGGACTCCGTCCTCCCATCCCCATCTTTTTGTTGTCTCTTCATTTCTCAGCCTCGCCCCCTAACTCCAGGTACCACACGTCACCGGCAGGCTCTGGCAAAGCACTGTGCTGGTTGCTGCTGGGCATGGCGATACAGAAGGCAATGCTCTCATTCTCATGAAATTCAAAGGCTATGTGGGATAGAGCTGTGTATCAGAGGTTCTGGTTTCCATATCAACCTTATTAACCACTTTGGGACCGTGTTCACCAGCCGTGAAACCTTGTCCACAGTGGGCACTCATAGTCCACATGATAGCTTGTGCTGTGCTTTGACAACGAATCCGTTTTGCTCTTGTGTGATGAGGAAAGCTTTAAAGCACTGAAAGCTTGTTTTACTTTACAGGCAGCTTTACTTGTAAATAAATCAGAATGGGTAACATATACATATATGTTTTCATTACATTATTTTTAAATGTTCACAATTTTATTGTGATAAATGAAAAATTAGATAAGCCATATCATGGCTGTCGGCTAAAGTTACTGTGCGCGTTCATCTGTGGCTATCGACTATAGTTGATGCTGGTTCCAAAGTGGTAAACTCCTTAATTTTAAACACGGTGGGACTTCAATTCTGTTCAGGTTAGAGCAAAAAGCCTGAAGTCTATATACACAATGATGTTAAAGTTGTGAGTGTTTGTTTCAACTTTGATTCTCTATCCTATTTCAGTTAATTGATTTCTGAGCTCTAGCTTAGAGAAGGCTACAAGTAGAAACTGAAGAAGTTATTAACACAAGAACATAAGAATACTGAGGGCTCTAGAAATCATGGAGAGCCTTCTAACTTGTCAGCAGCAGTGGCACTTAATGGGAGAAAATTCAGAGAAGAAGAAGAAATCATATGGTAACTATTTCATAGTATCATAGGTTTCATTTACAAACATGCATGAACTACCTCAGTGGTTCCTTCAAATATAATTGAGAGTGGGATATTTATAGAAGTCTGAAATTGGAATTAGCAAGTGGAAAAAAGAACAAACCAGCAAAATATAGGTTACTCTTGTTATTTTAATTCCATTTAAATATAACCCCAGAAACAAAGCTTACACACACAAACAAGTAGCCAAAACACACAGAAGAATTAAATATACATTAGCAAGAGGTGCAAAGTAACTATGAGGATTAAAAAAATGCAAGATGTAATTCTAAGTAGGTGAACAGAGAAAGCATTATGGAGGGTGTGGAATTTGGATATAATGGAAAGATATGATTATTTCTTATGTTCTCGTCATCTGGTATTTAAACAATTGCACTTAATTGGCACCAAGTAAATTGTTACAAGTAGCCATTTTGGAGTGTGGGGGATGTCAGAATATGCCACCCCCAAATATGAAGGAACGTTGAGCTGAAGGCACTTAAGAAGAAGCTGATGGAGAATAACTCTCTGCCATTCCTCTATTTGCCTAAAAGTGAGATATAGATTTACAAATACAAAAGATACCTCCCACAGACACACTAGGGAGAGTAAAAGTTAAGCACTGAAGACAACGTTAGACTGTTACTGGCCTGGAGATGATACCAGAGGAATTTATATTAAGAAGCTTTATTAACTAGCCTTTATCTGCCAGTTATTTGTCTTTCCATAATTTGCTACCCCTAGAGACTCAAATTCCTTTTCCTTTGTCTTGTCACTTCTCTAAAAATTTACTATTCTTCCTTGTAGATTCTATATAAGCTGGACTTCAAAGCAACCTCTTTGAGGACTACTCATTCACTGGGTTACTCCCATGTATGTGTGAAATAGTGGTAATAAACTTCTGTTTTTCTCCTTAGTCTATCTTTTGTTGCAGGGCTCCATTCCAAATTAGAATTTATGAGAGCTAAAGAAAAAAAAATTTTTTTCTTCCCCTACAGGAGGAAGTCAACTCAGAATAAAAATATGACTGGGAGAAATGGAGTTAAGTGGGGAATGCTTCCTGACAAAGACTTCATGCACTGAAAGAATGTTCTGTCCTGAGAGGGCAACAGGAAGAACTGCTTCACAGGACAAAAAGCAATGAGTTGATTGTAACTGAAATGTAGGAAGCAAGAGAAAAGGCTGCAAATTGGTAGGGTCCCCTGAATTAACTTTGAACTTAACTCAGAAAACTTGACCTCAATATTTTAGAACCTAAAAAGGTACTTATATATTTTAACCTTATCCTGGATTGCATTCATCTTTAAACGATCACAAACTCATTTCTGTCTGCATTTGTGTTCCTTGGATAAAGCTTTGATTCATAACACAGAATAAGAATTAGATTAAGTCATATTTAGAACATGGAGTTTTATATTTTCAAAGAGACTTATAATTTTAAATTTAGAAAATGTTCCTATGAGATGTTCATTTTTTAACCTACTTTTTTCATTTAAATTGGAGTTAAGCTGTTTTTCCTCATTCAGGCATAAACCCTTTAAGCAAATTTATATGCATTTGCAATGTACATGAAGGAATAATACAGACCTGTATGTTTATAATTTTAAAATAAGCTTACTAAATATTAATTTATAAATTCCCAATTCGAAGTAGATTCTAAAATATTAAATTATTTAATAGCTATTTATAGCAACTGATTATATTTAATTAAGGTAAAGGTCGGCTCAAAGTATGGTTATTTTTCTGAAAGGTAGCCAAAACATTGGTGGGAACTTGAATTTCAGAACAATTTTCTTCACTTTTTGCAGTCCCTTTTGTATATATTTTAAATTCTAAATGTAAATTATTTTTCCAAGAATATTTTAACTTTGTTTTATTTACTTTTGCTTTAGCAGCAATTTTCCATTTGATAGATTCATAAAACCATCCCTTCTATGTAGAAGACAGGATCATAATTTTTTAATCTTTAACTCTAAATAAAATGACTAGTAATTGCCTATCTACAGAAAAATTGGTTGATAATCACCAAAAGTTTGACAATTTTAAATTTGCACATTTACAGTAAACTTTTCTCCTAAGTCTGAAATTTTTACTGAAAATCTATTTCCAAGCCATTTTTGCAACAGGAAATGTGTGCTACTGACCCTTTGTCACTAGAATAGTTTAAACTGAGATGGGGAAACAATGTAAGTGGTGTTACATCTTTTAGAATGCTAAAAGTAAACATGAAACCATTCTCAGCTTTGCAATAGGTTTCTGATATCTTTCTGTTATCAGTAAAAGATGTGAGGAACACAAACATTCATGAAATATACAGGTACTTTAAGTCACGTGTACCTCAAATAAGAGTGTCAAGAAGCAAAATATCTTGATTAGTTAATGCCTTTTTGCTATTAACTGAAATACACACAGAAGTTTACTGCAGCAAAGGATACACTTACCAGTCCTTCAGGAAAATTTCTCTGCTTGCAGAGCTGTATGAGAGCACCCATCAACAGTCTTTACCAGTTCCACTACAAAGGAGGGTCAAGTAGCCTTCACTGAATTTCAAGTTCTGCCTACATTAAAGCTCTAATGGAATGACAATCTTTACAAGCATTTACTAAAAGCCTGAGACTTATCTTCATGTATACTTGAAACTACACATACTTCTGCTCTTAATTTCAGTCATTCCTCCCTTAAATGGGAAAAACTACCCTATCTTATTAGTGATTTAACAAAGATGCATTTGGAGATAATGTCCAAGAGGGATAATAAAAGGATTTCACATGAGTGTTTTTTTTTTTTTTTTTGAAAAATTATTTTATTTAGGCTATTGCATCATCCTATTGAGAAACTTGGTATGCTTTTCCATGTTTATTTATTTTTTCTATTTCAACATATTATGGGTATTTTTAAAATTTCTTGGCCCATTGTAAAATTTCTTTCCCAAGCTGAGCCATAGGGAGAGGATGGCATCTGACATATATAAAACGTGCTAAGGTTCCTAATCCTTGTTAACCTCTTCTTAAATTTTCACAGGAGGGCATAGGGAAAAATAAACATCTAGCCAAACACAGAAAGTTACTTTTTTCAAAAAAAACTCTTGTCAATTAAGGGAGCTTTTAGATGGAAATGACCACATGAAATTTCCCCCCTTTTGCCTAGATTTGAGCTTTGCAATTGGGATTGTGAGCTTTGCTCAGTTTTGTGTTGTCATTTCTATTTAATCCCTTCATGAATCTTTCACTAAAAATGAACTCATTTTAAGATGAAGTGGTGAATTAATGTAGTTATATAATCCAGCAAAGACATCTAATTTGAGAGTATGTCAATTAAAATGTGGCAGGCACTCTGGCCCTTGGAATCAAAATATGAATCTGCTTTTGTATAATTTTTTGTTTCTTGTGTTTAGGTTTATTTGTTCTCACATGTCTTTCACTAAGAAATTCTATTTTTTACTTATTCTATTTTTTACTTCCCTCATATCAGAGGTCAACATGTTAAGCAATATAACGTTAATGAAGGAAGATGAAAGGCAAAATGAAAGTTTAGTTCTGGAATTCCAAGCATGAGGCCCCAGGCACCCTAAGACCAGCAGGCAGATGGTTGCAGCTGTGCTGAAAAGCAGCCATGGAATTAATGCTATTTGGAGCCTTTCCAGAGGTGTGCCAAGTCATGGAGTTAGTGCCACTAAGGTAAGCATGAGTTCACAGTGGGAGTGAAGTTGTTTTCTATGTTACTTCAAAATAAGTGCTAAATTAGAAAGAGTGGGCACATCAGAATTGGTATTTTCAAAAATTGTTTTTTTAAAATTCACTTGTATCAGCTTTTTCTGTACTGGGTTCTGAGTGTGATCTGTGGTTGGTTTTCTGGTAGAAAGAACCCTGTGCTGGTGCATTATGCAGATTTATGTTTAGACTTTTGCCTTCTCAATGCAGAACCATGATTAAAGAGGGCAAGAAGGGATCTCTCCTGTAGCCAGAATGAGGGCAGACGTGTGTGTGTGTGTGTGTGTGTGTGTGTGTGTAAGGGTTAGGGTGAGCAAAATTTACTGGGTAGGGTGGGAACAAGGCAATTGCTCTTACCTATAGCATTCTACTTTCATAGAGAGGGGCCTTTCTGCAAGAAAAAAGACTAATTGTTCCAGGTCCTCATTATCATCAGGAGAATTTAAGGAATGACAGTTTAATGCTATAATCCAATGTTAATATTTCTTTCCTATCCTTATTGACATGAGCAAGATTTTCCTCAAAGGAGAAACTACTGAAAAGAGTGATAAACAGCAACTCTTAAGAGCAGCCAGAGAAAACAGGAACATTATAGACATGGGGGCAGGGATACAAATGGCATTAGCCTTTTCAACATAAATAATATAGGATAGAGGCCAATTGGAAAACATCTTTAAAGCACTGGGGGAATTAAACTGGTAAACTTGAATCGATCATCAGCAAATACAAGCTTAAGAAGTAAAGGCAAAGAAAGACATATTCAGAAAGGCAAAAGTTCAAACAATTCATCTTGAGCACACTAGCACCTAAAGAAATGCTAAGATATAATTATCAGGTTGAAGTAAAATAATGTTAGAGAGAATTCTAGTTCTAGGGAAAGGCCGAAGTAACAATACAAAGTATATATATGTAAATATAAAACACCTTTTTAAAAATATGTCATATATATTAAATATTGACTATTTAAGCAAAAATCAAAAAAATGTACTGTGAATTTCATAGCATATGTAGAAAGAAAATATAAAGCAACAAAAGCATAAAGAACAAATGGAAAGGCAAATGGAATTATACTATTTGAAGTTTTTCATATTGTTCTTGAAGTGATTTTTAAGATAAGATGACTTATGATAACTTAAAAAGATGCATTGAAATTTATAGAACAATGAATAAAACACCACAAAGAGGAAAACCTAAAAAGTTTGGCCGGGCGCGGTGGCTCAAGCCTGTAATCCTAGCTCTCTGGGAGGCCGAGGTGGGCGGATCCTTTGAGCTCAGGAGTTCGAGACCAGCCTGAGCAAGAGCGAGACCCCATCTCTACTATAAATAGAAAGAAATTAATTGGCCAACTAATATATATACAAAAAATTAGCCGGGCATGGTGGCACATGCCTGTAGTCCCAGCTACTTGGGAGGCTGAGGCAGCAGGATTGCTTGAGCCCAGGAGTCTGAGGTTGCTGTGAGCTAGGCTGACGCCATGGCACTCACTCTAGCCTGGGCAATAAAGTGAGACTCTGTCTCAAAAAAA
>VSMD01031405.1:0-36481 GCA_008750895.1 Mirza zaza | reverse complement strand
GTTACTTTCTGTGTTTGTTGGCAGTCTCCAGACGAGACCCTGATAAACAGCAAAGATTTCCTTTCTTTTCTGCTACCTAGCTTAGGTCTAAGTATTGTTCCTTGTATTCCATCCCCTCTACACCCTGTGAAATAACTATTCCTCCTTATGAAATTATTCAAAACCAAAGAAACCATCCTTAATGAATATGGCTTAGATATGAAGAGATTAATTTAATTTTACTAAAAACCCACTTATTACAACAGGAGTTTTACATGTATCACACACACACACACACACACACACACACACACACACACACACACACACAAATAGAGTCCCAGCTTGTGATCCCAGCAGTACTGTAGAAATTTATGGAATCCTCCACTCCTTGGCCATTGCTGTGCTAGAGGTTCAGCTTGCAAACCTGGGGTATGGCCAAAAGGGAAGAGAAGGGCTGTGCCCCCATGGCCAGGTAACAGGTGCAACTTTAAATCCTAACTCTGGAGACTCAAAAGTTTTGGAGGGGAAGGGACTTGGGGAGAAGAATTGTTTTCTTTAAAATGGACAAGCAAGAGTTCCAAAAGATCCCTTGCTGATAAATATGTGTAAGCAGGTGATACGATTATTTCACCAACTGGCAGGAAGTTAGAACGAGGTTGGCAGAGCTGTTTATTAGCTCTGTTTCTATGGTGACATTGATTGGCATCCTGAGCTGGTAAATATAATGAGATCAAAGCATAATCCAAAAGACATAAATGTTTTGGAAAAAATATACTCCCGTGTTATATTTTATGATGAGATATTTTCTCAATATACTTTTAGGCTATGTCCAATCAACTAGGGTAAAATTTAAGATGGATATAAGATACTAGCAGATTAGAGTAGCAAACAGCAAGCTTTTGGTTGTTCTTATGCCTGGGTATGCTGACTTAGATATAGGCCTGTAGTATACCACTCTGGTGTACTTCCTATAGTCTGTTAGTACAGGAGCTTCTCTCTGGTGCCAAATC
This sequence comes from Mirza zaza, assembly GCA_008750895.1. Classification (NCBI taxonomy): domain Eukaryota; kingdom Metazoa; phylum Chordata; class Mammalia; order Primates; family Cheirogaleidae; genus Mirza; species Mirza zaza. The sequence continues at coordinate 35,489 of VSMD01031405.1, read as the reverse complement.
TGCTCCTTAAGTTAATGGTTGGCTTGAAGCCTTTGGTAAGAAACCAACTGACAAGCTTTTATCTTATATCTAGCATATGTTTATAATTGCGCCCTTAGGAATCTGCAACTCAGTTGGAAGATAAAACGAATATAAACGAAACAAAGAGAAAACAATTAGGGCCTGAATTTGTAGTCTGACTCAAATCGTGAGAGAAAAAAATATCATTGCAAGAAGAGAGAAGATTAACTACAGCCATCCAGGAAGCCTTTATAAATAACAGGGAACTTCAGCTGTCTTGAAGAATTGAAAAAAAAATCGTGAAGAATGAGGAGATATTTTAATAAATGGAAGATAATTAAAAGGGGTGTTTCAGAGGAGAATCACAGCCTTTTCAAAGGTGAGGGCAGCAATAATCATTAAGGGACAGGATGATGGTCTGGGAACCAAAAGGAAACTGATTTTTGCAGGGAGTGGATGAATGAAGCAAACTGCTGATTTCTCAAGCTGCTTTTAGAAACCTCAGACGATTTTCAGCAAAACCCACAGGAGAAAATACTTGAATTAAAATGTTACTATTATTCACAATTTTTTTTCTATATATTTTTTGTATCCAAACCCACAAGTAAGGTAGAGAGAAAGGGACAAGAGTAGTTTTCACTGAAGTAAACACGATCTGCATATTCAGCTCATAGCTTGGCTTGAATTGTTGGTCATGGGTCGTGGGATAGGGTGTGGTCTCACAACAAATGTGGAGAAATACTATGACTTCTGTGGCCCGTAGACCGATCAGTTCTTATCATATCCATCCACACACTGTTGAAAAAAAATGCCTCCTTCAGGTTTTCTACATTAAGTATGCAATTTCTCTCCAGCATAGTATAAAAAACAGAAGTTAAGAAGGTCCAAAAATTAGAGGCCACAAAACATTTCGCCTTAAAATTCTTAAGCTTAAACTAAATCTTATCAAAGAGCCAAATCTATAAAACAGAATAAGCTGTAATAGTTGTTTTCGACTGAGCAGTTAATCTTTGCCTGGTTATGGGCAAAGTGCTTTGCATACTTTTATATTTATCCTCTAAAATAACTCTCAGAAACCGCTGGGATGTAGATGTTACCATTCTTGCTTTTTCTTGTAAGAAAATTTCCTGGCATTCCACATCCACTAGGTGGCAAAGTAAGGATATGGACCTGAAGTCATTTGATTTGGAAGCCTGTACTTTTAGCTGTTGTCTTAGGTTCTCTCCAATAACAGAGGAGCTCCTCTGGATTAAGCTGTAACTGGGAGTTAGGATGTGTATTCCTTCTCTGATTTCTCACAATAGTTATTTTCACCACCGCTGGGAGCACCCAAAGGATTATACAGAGCACAGTTTGAAAACTGTGAGTTTGATTATTTTTGTGCTATGCAATGATATAATGTTTGCTCAGACAACTATTTAATCCCAAATGTTAAGAATCTTTTTTTTTTTTTTTTTTTTTTTTTTTGAGACAGAGTCTCACTCTGTTGCCTGGGCTAGAGTGCTGTGGCGTCAGCCTAGCTCACAGCAACCTCAAACTCCTGGGCTCAAGAGATCCTCCTGTTTCAGCCTCCCAAGTAGCTATGACTACAGGCATGTGCCACTATGCCCGGCTAATTTTTTCTATATATTTTTAGTTGTCCAGCTAATTTCTTTCTATTTTTAATAGAGATGGGGTCTCGCTTTTACTCAGGCTGGTCTCGAACTCCTGAGCTCAAATGTTCTGCCTGCCTTGGCCTCCCAGAGTGCTAGGATTACAGGTGTGAGTCACTACGCCCAGCCAAGAATCTTTTCTTAAATGTAAATTACAATAGCAACAAGAAACTCTAAAGCTAAACTTAATTCACAAATACAAGTTTTTTCAAAACTACTCCAAGAATTTTTACTTATTGAAATACAGATTTTTATTAATCACTCTGGAATATTATCAGTAATTGGTTTGTTAGAACTCAGCATGTATAGTCTAATTTAAATCATATTGAGGATTCAGTTAGGTCCCTTAAATAATTGATTAGAAGGCCTTTTAAGCTATGATGTATGTATAGCAGGTGATATGGTACTAAAACAACTGAACACCATAACTTCACTTGTAAAAATATTTTGTTGAGAAATGGCTTCAAATAAAACTTGGAATGTCCAGAAACCATTTTCTTTCTGCCTTAACCTCTTACTTTTTCCACATACAAATGCATTGCCATGGTGCTCTACATTTTCCAACATCCATGTTTCATTCTTGTGGCAGTGAGATTGGGAGCACTCCCTGCTCTAAGAAAATTTTTTTATTTCTATTACATTGGAACAAAATCAGGAAAAAGTAGAATTGCAAGGATCAGGATTTTTGGCTGGGTGATAGATAGAAATTTAAAGTGAACGTTACTGAGAATGAAGGCAGAGATAAGATCATGACACAGGGATATTTATTGACTTTGTCCTGTCAGCAATGCTGTCCAATAAAAATATAGTGTGAGAAACATGTACATTTAATTTTGATAGTAGCCATATTAAAGGAAAGTAAAAAAAAATAGGTGCTATTGATTTTAATAATACATTTTATTTAGCCCAATATATCCAGAATACTATTATTTCAACATGTATATGGTATTAAAATTATAAATAAGAAATTGTATATTCTTTTCTCATACTAAGTTTTTAAAATCTGGTGTTGATGCTTTCAGCACATCTCAATCTTGACACTAAAATTTCAATAGTTAAAGCATGTTGAGTCATGTTTAATAAAAAATATTGTATACCATTTCAGTTTCTAAATTCAAATTTAAATAAATTAAATTAACAATGGTAGCCACATTGCCCACGCTCAGCACATGTGATGAGTGGCCATAGGTTGGCTCCAGGCTTAGTTCTCCCAGTTCTCTCTCTTAGTTCTCTCTCTTACCTATTTATTCCACGCAACTTTTATTAGAAAAAATCCCTGTTTTGGGGGGATTTTTCAGACCTTGCTAAGCCATAAGTATCTAGATTTGTGTATTTTTATTGTTTATACTTTGTCAAAATGGAAGAAGAAAGGAGCAGTAAGAGTCAGATAAATCTACATTTGGACATAATCCATCAAAGAAGGGTGCATAGCAGGCCGTGGCTGGCTTGGAAGACCTCTCCTTAATTATAAAGCATTGCGTGATGGTTAATTTTATGTGTCAACTTGACTGGGCTAAGGAGTGCCCAGATAGCTGGTTAGATATTATTTCCGAGGGTGTCTGGGAGGGTTTTTCTGGAAGAGAGCAGCAGTTCAAGTTGGTGGACTGAGCAAAACTGATGGCCCTCCCCAATGTGGAAAGGCATCATTCAATCCTTTGAGGGCCTGAGAAGAATTTAAAAAGTGGAGGAAGTTTGGAATTCACTTTCTGCGCCTGACTGACTGGTTGAGTTGGGACATTGATCTTCTTGCCTTCTGTGTTTCTGGTTGTCAGGCCTTTAGACTCAGACTGGAATCTACACCATTGGCTCTCTGGCCCTCAGGCCTTTCTAGGTCTCCAGCTTTCGAGAGCAGATTGTGGAACTTCTCAGCCTCTATAAGCATGTGAGCTAAAGCTTTATAATAAATCTCTTATTGGTTATGTTTATCTGGAGAGCCCTGACTAATCTAGGTCTTCAGTTAGGATATAAGAACTTAAGGGAAATAATTCTCAGATTCTTACAAAATAGTTTAATCCAGTTATTTTCAATAACCATAATTAAGGCCGGGCTTGGTGGCTCACACCTGTAAGCCTAGCACTCTGGGAGGCTGAGGCAGGAGGATCGCTTGAGCCCAGGAGTTTGAGGTTGCTATGAGCTAGGCAGATACCACAGCACTTGCTAGGGCAGCAGAGTAAGACTCTGCCTCAAAAAAAAAAAAATTGAAATTAAATTTTAAAAATTTAAAAAAGTAATTAAAATGTCCAGCTGGGAGGATCCATAGTATTTATGCAACATCATGGAAGGTGAGGCCAGTAGAGAACACAGAGGGACCCGGTTGTGTACTATGAGCATGAGTCACGTGAAGGCCAGAATAGCACGAGCACGTGAAGTAGGTACGTGCACTTAAGTAGAGCAAAAATAAACTGCACATGTAGACTTCAGCTTCCTGGAAATTTCAGCCCAGGGCTTATTGTGCACCCTGGCTATTTTTGTGGCTGATGAAGTCAATGCAGAGGATTATAATGAGATAGATAAAAAATTCTGTCTGCACTGCAAGCACCTATCTAGTAAATGTCCAGTCCAGACAGATGAGGTGCAAAGCCAAGATGTGCCAGGTCACCACTTCCACAGGGGCTGATGGACGTTGCCATGTGAACAACACTCTGTCAGAATGTGCTTGGATGAGGACAGTCACCGTTTCTTATGAATAAGACACAAAGCCTGCTGATAACATTTTAACGCTAATGCCAGAAAAGACAACTGAAGAAAACTTGCACCGCTAAATGCTTTTGTTAATGGGCGTCGACGTGCACTTGATGAATTTGAGGGTATTTGGGTGCACACCTGCAGCAGATGGCCTGTGCTTTTCAGCTGCTGTTATGATTTAGCTACAAGTATGGTAAATCCCAGCTGTCAGCTCATAAGCACTGACCGTGAATGTTAAGATTCACAAGTGCATCGCCAGTGGCAAAAACACACTTGCTAGGGTCATCCTGTTGTGGGAAATATGACTCAGCTGCCCTCTTTGCTCTAGGTTACTTAAAGATGCCAGAAGAAATTGCAAAAAGATGGCAACTTCATCCATTTCACGGTGCTGCCAGGGCCATGTATAGATTTTTCTCTCCTTCTGACACAGGAATGTTTTTGAAATGAATCGATGGAAGATGTTGGTACAGCCACTAACTTTAACACTAATTTTACTAATTTTAATCCTAATTAAATATAGTAAAGTATAATTACTAATACTAATTTTAATCCTTGACATTTGCATGGGGCTTTGCCCATCACACAATCTTTTCACGTCGTCATCTTATTTTATCACTGAACTATCCATGTGAAGTGAGCAGATCAAAAGCATTACTAATACTTTTATTTAATAGTTGAAGAAACAGAGGCTCAGAGAGGGCTATGGTAATGTTGGTGCATGTGTGTATTGATGATGTCCAAAAAGATGCCTTGAATAAAATAATAGCAAACACCAAACTAAAAAGAAAAAAAAAATGGAAAATCTATTTGGCATCAAGAGCTTAGCTGTTATCTATATGTCTGGTGTTATTTTTTTTTTATTTTAGCTTGAGGTTGCTGCCTTTCTAATATAGTGATGTGAAGAACAGTTTAAAGGGTATCACTAGAATGAAGAAGAGATGACAAAGAAAGAACAAAAGGAAGAAAGGACATGCTCTTTGAGGTAGAGACTGCTTGTTGCTATCAATATTTGGTCTCTACTTGTTTCTTAGTAATAAAACCTTCGATTTTAAGTTGGGTCATGGCTATCCTGAGCCGGACATTATTTTTAATCTCTCCTTGCACAAAGTTCGGGCAACAATTGTGTGAGCAACTTTTTGAAGGCTTCTTGAATGGGATATATAGACAGCAAACCAAAGTTGTTTGTTACAAAGTTTGTAACATTTATTCCGGGCATTGAATAAACTAATACAGAGAATTAGGAGTTTATTCAGTGATCGAAAGAACCGGGGAAGCAGATGTCAGGCAATCTGCCAGTGATTTTTCTGAGCCCGAAGTAACGAACCGTGTGGTTCGTTAGGTTTGGAGTAAGGGTGCTGAGATAACGGAGGAGCTCGTGAGAGCCCCCACATTTACCTCTGTCAGCGGTAACACGGCGAGTAGTTAGTGGGGCTCAGGAGGGAGCTGCCGTGATGAGTTGCACACTTGACAACTATGCTTTTGTAGCCCTCCCTTCCGTCAGCCTCCCCTGTTTCTTGGGGAAACAAGGGGCATTTTGGCCATGCTACCTCTAAAGGGCGATGCATTTTCCATGCAACCATGTTTTTCTCACTCTGTGTTTTAGGTAGTACATCTGTAAATCACATTTCAAACATAGCAGTCCAGGACAGAGAGAGTCCTTTGGAGAGCCGGCCCCAAGCAGAGGTGTGTTAAATTCAAATGACAACAGTTAACATTGCCAGTTCTTACTGAGCGGCAGGCACTGTTCGATGCATTTTAATATGCTTGCTCATTTAATCCTCAGGTTACACAGACGAGGTGGATAATATTGCTGATTTCATTTTACAGATGAGAAAAACTGAAGCACAAGGCCATTATATTCACTAGTTTCTGTTTAACAAATTGCTCCAAATTTTAGTGCCTTATTGCAACGGTCATTTATTGAGTTTATGACTCTGTGATTTAACAAGTTGGTCCAGGCTCACTTGGGCAGCTGTTCTGTCATGGGTGAACTCCCTTACACGTCTGTGGTTAGAAGCACGTCAGCTAGGAGACTCCACTTCTGGGAGTTGAGTGGATGTTGGTTGGGGTGAAAGTGGTGTCTAGTTTCATGTTTCTTGTCACCCAGAAGACCACCCCGGGATGGTTCACATGCCAGTGTTTGGTAGAGAAAAAGAGTGGGAGAGAGCAAGACCTAAATTTGGAACTGGCTACAGCGCAAATTCTACCACACTCTGTTAGTTAAAGCAAGTTACGGTATCAGCCAATATTTAAGTGATAAGGAAATATCCTTCACACCTGACAGGAAGGAATACAAAGTCACATTGCAATGATACGTGGATACTGGGAGTAGTGTGTGATTGTGGCCATGTTTGCTATGTAGCACTTGAACTAAAATAAATAAGAATAAACAGAGGGAGGCACAGTGAATTCAGGTTTATTGGGGATTCTTTAATCTATTAAACCCAGTTCTTTGACTGACCACCATGATTTACTCTCGAAGTTATAGTGAAACATCTATCCCCCTCCATATTACACTAGTCTTCTAAAGTCTAATCTATCCTGAAACTGTACCTGTCTTCAGATGCAAAGAACAGTGCTGAAAAGCATCTATGAATTAGTTTGAAAATGTTTAAAAGCTTTTCTTTAGTGTGATGTTCAAAATGAGAGATGGAAGTCAAAAACTTTACTCTGAAAATTCATTATCTATGGTGGTATTGAGTTAACTCTTACTTTTCTCAATTTTGTTTATCTTCCTCTGGCAGATGGACAAAGTTTGCTCTGTGATTGTCCTGGTTTACTCTAAAGTTAGATGATTATTAAGCAACCATTCATTGAGTTACTTCTATAAATCAGGCACTTTGCCGTAAGCATTGAGATACAAGACAGAAAAAGGTCCCCTCTGTCCTGATGCAAGACTTAAACAGATAAGCTCAATGCTATAGAAATATGTATTATGACAGAGCTATAAATAAGGCAATGTGAGAAAGAAGGGAAACCTATCTTAGGCTTAGAACTGGTGTGAGCGTTGAGAATTTGGGGGAGATTTCTTTGTGGCAGTGAAGTTCTAAAAGAGGAGTTATAATTACTAGGCAATGTTGAGTTCGAAAGGTGAAAGAGAGAAATAGTATCTAGAAGGAACAACAATGAAAATAGAAGCTCAGATTGAGTTTCAGTTATCAAAGTGAGAAATACTGAGGGACTGATGCAAGAGCGATGACAAGAAGAATGAAAAAAAAAAAAAAGAAGAAGGGAGATGAGAAAGATGTAAATGAGATAAACTTGACAGGAATCGGTGATTCATAGTGTGTGAGGGCCAAGAAAGGAGAACTGCATTTGAGGATAATTCCAGATATTTCCCTTGGGCATATATTAACTATATGGGTATATACCTAAATTTCATCTGTTTAAAACTACATATATAATGTATAGAAAGGGGGCAGCAGTATTTGTCACAGAAGCCAGTACAGAGCATATTTATGTATCAGTTTGATCATCACAGCAAGATAATTTTTTTTAACAGCAATCTATTACAAAAAAATAGATATCAACATATGTAAAATCAGATATCTAGATCCATATGAAAATAGATTTCTAAAACAGATCTGTGACTTGTAGATGGTATAGGTATTTTATACATATTTTCATAGGCATTTTTAGGCTACAAATTGTAACCCGTTTGACTTAATACAATTTTGAGAGTATTTTCAAAAACATTAAAATACCATTTTGTAGTGGTCACATACCATTCTAGCATATAATGCTTTCCTACTTCATTTTACCATTTCCCTGATGTTTATTATAGTTTGAGGATTTGTATTTAAATCTTTTAACACACCACAGTCTAAGGAAAGGTTGACCTACTTATGGCACTTTCCCTCACCATGATCCTCCCCATGGACCCCGGGGTCAGCCCACACTTGCAGCGGAGCACTTAGAGCCTGTCTGAACTCATGCATCATGGGGACACTTGCTCCATTTCCTCTGCAGCTGACAAATCCTCTGCAGATTTCTTGCATTTTGGGGGCAAGAACTCAACTTAGAAGAAGTTATACGACCTTATTCTCTCCCTTTCAACGTGTTTTAGGAGAATGGATTTCTTCATGGGCTCTTAGATACTACATTGCACAGGTTAACTGGGACATCTGATTGGGAGTCCAAGAGACCTGTACTAATTATCTCCGTAAGTGACCACAGTGTGACCCTCACTGGGTCACAGCTAATCTGGCAACAACTTCTCTACCTGTTCAATGAAATTGTTGGGGCACATTATTTTTATTGTCTCTTTCAGTCCCCGACTGCTTCATTTGCAGTACATTCTTTGGTAATAACAAAAATTGTTATAGATTGCATGGAATTAGAAGACAGAAAATATTTCTCTCTCTCTTTTTTAAAAGTTCTTAAATTCACACATATGCTGCTTTATAAATTATTATAAAACTAATGTCAATTAACAAACCTTCTGGTCAAAAAACAGCATATTGTCAGTATCCCAGAAACCTCCTCAGTTACAACTTTCCAATCACAAAATCTTTCATTTCCTCTAAAATTAGCTATTATCATCTTGAAATGTTTGATACATTTTGATGCTTTTCTTTGAACTCTTAAGTATGTAGCTATTAATCTTTAATTTAATTTTGCCTGTTTCTGAGCTTTAAATAAATTCTATCTTGTAATATATAGTTTTAATGGTTTTAATGTTTTTTTCTTAGTTCAATGTTATATTTGTAAAATCATCCACGTTCCTGTAGAGTACTTGGTGTATACTTGCGATTTTTTTTTTCATTCATATGGAACTATAGACCATTCATTTTCATTAAAGTATAGCATCTTGCAGTATAAATATGACACAATATGTTTATTCATTCTACTGTCGATTGACATTTGGGTTGTTTGCAAGTTACGGTTAACAAGAATAATGCTACAATAAGCATACTAAACGTACCTTTTGATGTACATATGTGCACATTTCTATTCCTAGGTAGATTTTAGGCCTCACTACTTGGTACAGGGATTTGGGTATCCTTAAATTTGACACATAATGCCAATTTTCATTCCTGAATGTGTCCTTGGGTATAGAACTCTAGGTTGGCAGATATTTTCTTCTGTTACTTTGATGATTTCTTTGTTTCTGTGAAGAAAATACCTAAAATTTAGTTGTTTTCTTTTAAGGAAATCTTTCATCTCTGATTTTAAGATTTGCTAGTTTTTGTTTAATTTTTGTGTTTTTTTTTTTTTTTAGAAGTTTTTAACTATTATTCTTTAAGCGGATTTCTTTTGATTTATCCTGCTGGAAATTAGCCAGGGCATCTTGAAGTTTGAATCTTGAGTCCATGGGCTGGTATCTTTTTTAAGTTTGAGGAAACGCTCAACCTATATTTCTTTAAATAATAATTCTTTCCCATTTTACTTTTGCCACATTTTCCTTCTCTCCTTTTTTTTTTTTCTGATTCCAGTTAAGCATATGTTCGGCCTATTACTATGTTGTCCATGAATCTAACCCTCTTGTGCCTATTTTCTTTCCTTTTGTTTCTCTGTCACCCAGTATTATTTTTCTGGCCCATCTACCTTTTTCATAAACATTTTTTCCAGTTTTGTCTAATCTGCTGTTGAAACCAGAGTATTTCAGGTCTAAAATTTCATTTTTTTTTCAAATATTATACAAATTTCGATACAATTACCTGTCGGGTTTTTTTTTTTTTTTTTTTTAATGTTGTCCTTTATTTCCTAGAACACAGAAACATAATTATTTTGTTATCTATTTCTGATCATTCCAACATATAAAGACCCTGTGAGTGCCAATCTCTTGGCTCTTCCTGGTTCTTTTTTCATGTCACTTGTGTCTTCCTATTCTTAATTATCTTGGATTGTGAACTGGAACCTGTATTTTTGAAACGTATTTGTAGAAATAATTTTGTTATCTTCCTCCAGAGAGGGTACTTGTTTGTTTTGGATGTATATTGGTAAGCATTAGAAATTTTGAATCACAGTAAACCTCTTCCAGGTATTTAGCCTCCCAAATGGAATGAAAATTCTCTGTATTCTGTGTGAGAAATTGTTTTTCCTGCTTCACCCTTCCTTCTGTGTCACAATCTGTGTGTCCCTGCTTACAATAAGTCCCCAACGTTGGTGGGTTATGGACTCTTTTTTTTCAGTCCTCATAGCTCTGCAGTATGTCACCAGTATGGAGAATCTCTTAGCTACTTCTTCCTGAATTGAAAAGTGTCCTTACAATGCCATAAAAGGTAAAATAATCTTCTTTCAATTTACTTCTTCAAGTCTTGGATCTCGCTCATTCTTACCTTCTCAGCACTTTGATGACTTCAAATAGAATATTTTTTATTTTGTCCAGATTTTCTAGTTGTTCTCAGTAAGAGGGTTGGCCTTCCATTCTTAAAACAATAGGGACAAAATATTTCTTTCAGAGAATTATTTTTTCTCACCCTAGCTTTTAATCACATTGTATTCTTAATAGGCGAAATAAAAGGAGTGTTATATTAAAAATAATTGTCAAATGTTTTAGTGATTAAATTATTATTTCACAACCAGAATGTTCTAGGAAAATAAGTTATTTTGTGTAGGACAAATTGTTGAGAAGTTGTATGTCACGGTATGAAGGGGTAAATATTTAGTGGACTTAGGTATTACAGGACCTACCAGAGAGCACATTTTAAATTCCTGTTGAACATTTGGGGTAGTTCATTGGACTGGGAGTTCCTAGTCTCAAACATGGGCAAGTCTTGACTGATTAACTTGCCGTATTGTTGAAGAGCTGTATAGATTTTTAGAGTATACAAGAGCCTTTTGAATATAGCACTATTTTATTGTCCGATTCTCATAAAACTTACATGATAAAATTAAATTTCTAATGTGAAATAAGTTTAAAAAATATTTTCATGGTCATAGAGTTATTAAGTGATAAGTCTGGCTAGAGAACCTTGGCCTTCTAACTTCCTTCCCCATGATCCATCCCTCCATTATGCTGTTTCTCATTGAAAAGTGAATACTTTTATAAGTATATTTATTTTAGGGTTATAAGATGCTAAATGGGTTCTAAAATGATCATAACTCCTTTTTAATATTTTAAAACCAAATATGCTTTTTCTTCTAATCTGTTTAAGTCTTCTCTTTTATTTTATATAGATCTTACATCCACTTAACACCTGTTTAGATTTTAAAATACAAACGATCATGTGGTATGTGATAAATTCTTTAAGAGAATGTGTGTTCTATTTTCTGTTTTGATAACTGTTCCCTTCAGATTTTTTCCTTTAGTGCCATGTAAGCAACAGATGCTTAATGTATGATGAAAGTCATTTGTGAACACAAGGAATGTGAGAGTAAATAAAACTAAATTCATCTGGGCAAATGTACTCAGTTATCTTAACCCTCACTTTTAATAATATGTTTTTCTTCTAAAACTATTATAGTTTTATAATATTTAATACTATTTAATTAACATTCTTATCAACACATCTACTGTATTCCATTTAACTAATACATATTACATTTCTGCAAATGTGTTAGAAGAGACAAAAATGACATTTCATATATTCCTTTGTAATGAAAGATCAGGAAAGTTAATATTACATTACACTGAGGGTGCAAGATGACAAATCTAGGATAAAGTGGCCAAGGAGTGAATTTTACATATAGATATATAAACGTGCATGAATACATATTTATAACATATGGATACATGTATATATAATGTCTGTATATTTACACACTTACACAAATAGATCTATATAGATAGAGGAAGTAATTGTTGACCTTTATTTTCAGAGTATCTAAATTAGTTACCAGCATTTATGAATAGCAAGATTGCACATAAAATCTAGGTTTTTAATTTTCTCAAAAAACTGGAAGTCTCAGAAATCCTGTTCCTATATTTAAACATCACCACATTTCTACATTCCTGCATGGTACCAATGGTGTAGAGATGAGTGACCAACATGTTTCTAGTGTTTATTCAGCTGTCCTTTCTAGATGGTTCATGAACTCTCTAGTTGTTCACAATTAGAGAATCCACTAATTTTCATCTTACATGCCTGGCTCCTATAAATATTTGATTTTGCAAATTTTGCTTTATACTACATATCATAAAAAAGAGCATTTCGGGACAGAGAATTCATTTCTTTAGCCATCATCTTCATAGTTGTAACAACAGGAAACCAAGACAATTGGCTAGGTCAATTTCTTCAGTCAAAAACTTTTCAATTTGGTGAAAAATCATCAAAATTGATAGTTGGTCTAACCTGAAGAACTGTTTGAATGGATAAGCTATTTTTGACAAAGCAGTAAGCCCGGTAACTCAATATAGATGCAGCCTACATTTTTATAGATACAGTGGTGATTTCACTTTTGTCCATTTTTGCACGTCTCCAAGAGTGATGATTTATGCCTAACGTGTACCATGCACAGGAGAGAGGCCATTATCTCAATTTCATGTTGGGTGACATTCCTGCCACCTAGTCCCTTTTCAATTTCTGAGGAAAGGTAATGTCTGGGCTCTTGTTCAGATGCACCACAGATTTTAAATCATCCAGTTTTCACTTTATGTTAAAAAAAAGGGACAATGTGGTAATAATTGTAAAATTCTGTGCTTATTGAATGCACATTGAATTCAAACTTAATTTCCTTATGTGATTAATGTTCATGATCCCTACTGAGGATCTATGATTTAGTCATCATCAATGGCCATAGAAAATGCTCCTCAGTAATCATTCTGGTAGCTGCATGATTTTCAGGCTGGTTCTTTCGTTTTTAGCAAAAGACAGTCCATTACATAGAAGAGGAGCCCCATGATGGCGGCTGACTGCAAAGCATCACAAAGTCAGACATGCTCATTCTTTTGTCGTAGTTGAGACAGTTTATATTCACAGTGAAGGCGTCCATCTAGGAATCAGAGGCACTTGTTTGGTCCTTATGTGTGTCATCAAGTCAGCACTGACAGCTCCTTATGGCCTCCAGATACAAGTGAAACTTCCAGTTCATCTCTCAAATGTTTGCAGTGTTGCACTTCTCCTTATAGTCTTGGAGCCTCATCCTTGAGGACTGACTTTAAAAAGGTACCTCTTTTTGCCTAATTACTAGTTTAAATTATTTTTTAAGCATAAACTGTGGGTTTTAATGACACGTGGTGTTAAACAAGTTTATCTGAAAGTATTACATTATAATTTTACGATATTTAGTGTAAAGAGTTCTCATCAACTAACATCTAAAACTTATACCTTAACTTATTTAACTAATATTTTAAATTTCCCTACAACTGTGTTAGTAACTATAGGATGTACAAAGTAAGACACAATTTAAGCTCTTTTGTGTCTTATAATATGGAAGGTTGAAATAGAAAGCTGATTAGTAATGTATCGAAATTTTAAAGCTTAATATGAAATCTGTGAAGAAAACCCTAAACATATATTAAAATTTTGTTTTATCCATCATTCCCCGTCAGGAGTTTTTAGTTACCTTAGGAAAACTTCTTTTGAAAGCCCAACCTCTGCATATGTTATCTCTTCGGGTTCTTCTATCTGACTGATTTTTTTCCTACATAATTCTTACTGGTATCTTGCTTTTGTCCCATAAACATCTTGCCATAATCCTTTATGTCCTTTAGAGGTAACTATATTTTTCTCTGTAAAAGTTAGATGTTTTGGGCTTTTCTAAAACAAGGTCTCATTTTCTGCTCCATAAAGTCTGAGTTGGTTGGAGATTTTCCTCCAGTGAAGTTATTTTCCTCAAACTCCATGAAATATATAATTTTGAGGAAGATGAACCTCACCTATTCCTATTATAACTTATATAATCTGAGATATATATATATATATATATATATATATATATGTGTGTGTGTGTGTGTGTGTGTGTGTGTGTGTGTGTGTTCTTGGATCAAATACATTCCTTTGGGATGAGCTTCAGATCCTTTGTTCCCTGGAAGAATTCTCTTGACTACATTCACTAGGAAAATGAAGCCTTCAAAATTACTATGAACTAGTTCTGCCTTCTTCTTCTTTCTGTTTTCTAGACACTGTCTAGAATACAGTGGGAAGGTCCTAGACTATAATGTCCATAATGTACGATATTATAATTGAACCGTTCTCTATGAGAGATATTAACAAAGTAATTTTAGAACATGTATTTCTGTTGGAATGGAAGATCACTTCCGTGATTCAACTTGAGGTGACAGATAATTTAGGAAGGCTGGACATGTGTGGAGGTCCCTCTCATTTGAACTTTAAAGGTTGAGCAGGCTGTGAAAAGGATGAATTGGGAGAGAAGATATGTTATGGATAGGACACAAAAAGGATATAGACACTAGCCTTTCAGTTGGAAAGAACATCGAAATGGTTCTTGCTAGAACATTCTCATCTTACCAATTATTTTGTGAACTTTCAATCCTAAAGTTTGAAACAGTTCCCCTAACAGTTGTCAGTCTATTTGGGACATCAAATAGCTATTTTTTCTGAGATCAGAGTGTCACTAGTGTGTGTTTCTAAATGAAAGTTCTACATGTTAATGCTAACTGTGACACGAATAGGAAGATTGACATCAGAGACTTTGTGAAATGAGAACATCATTCATGATTAACCTACAGAGTGTCAAAACTGGGAAATCATCAGGTAACTTCATTAGGCTATGTTGCATTGTAATTTCATTTTCATTAGTGACGAGATTGTTCTGGAATAATGAGTAACCTTTAGGTGCGATAAGTTAGTCAAATGAAAGCAAATGGTTGGACCAGAATTACAACTTCCAGTCATTCAGTGACCTAAATTTTTCCTTTAACCCCTCAAACTAAAATCGGATGTAATGTTGCTGATGTATTAGCTTTACTGATGTTGAAATACTATTTATATACATTTTAAAAGATGACTAAAACTGATCGTGTAGTCTCAGAGACGATCATCATGTTCTGCAGTTCCAGCTGGGAAGAGAGGAATTAATATTTATTGGGCATCTCCCAAGTGCCAGGAGATTTACATGTGTTCTGTCATTCAATCTTCCCAGCAGACCTGTGAGATTGTGGCTGTTATCCACACTCTACAATGAGAGGAGTAAAACTTAGGGAATCACGTGGAGTGGGCATTTATTATTTTGTGTCTGTTTGTTTTTCCAGCTGTACCCCATCTCCTCCTGTACCACATGGAATTGTCAGATACTCAGCCTTTCCTTCTTCGCCTCAGGGAGATGCAATCTTAAGATCGGTGTAACCCCAAAACAATGATTAGTCCACATGTGAACTCATACTTGCAGCAAAGCCAATAAATGTTCTTTGTAGAAGCCCGGTATAAACACTGTGGAAGAGGATGTTCTTTCTTGTGATTCGGAACCTTGCCAATCATATAACCCTGGCATTCTTTGGGGATCTATCTTTGCTCACATATGGAGAAATCTTACCTAAGAATAAAGCCGATAGAGAGTATGGTAGAACTGAGAGATGGGGAGAAAAAAGGGCCTGGTTCTGGGGCTATACTTTGACGTTTTGTTTACCTGAAATGTGCTGAGCAGAGGCAACATCAAACTTATTCTGAAATTTAGAAACGAAGGAGGGTACTCTGTAGATAGCTCTGTGTAGTTTTCAGGGGTGGGGACTCGTGATCAATTCATACTACGTTTACTTGACTTTGTAGTGTGTGGATTGTAAATGACTTTCTCTGAATTTGCAAAAGCAAATGAAAATATTAGCACAGAGATGACCCTAAGTAAAATCTACATTCACCTTGACACGTCATGGCCTTGTTTCCTGGGGCGTCACTGTCTCCTGCTATTCCCAATCATGCCTGAGTCTTTGAAGGGCATTAGTTCATGCTTGACACACATGCTGTGAGCGGCCGCCCTGTCAGTGACTATAAAAGAGCTCCTTTCTAAGGACAGTGGGTCTCACTTCCCAGAAATAACTTACTCAGGAGCTGGACGATGCTGATGACCCTGAATTTCCCTTTTCTAAGGACGGATAATAACAGCACTGCTTTGTTGTTCTTGTTGTTTGCTTTTTTATTCCAGTTGTGAAGGGTGAAAAGTGTTTGCAGAAGGCTCTGATACTACCTACACTTAGTAAAGTGTCTCCTAAGTGCCAGCCACTGGGATAGGAATATATTGTTGTTGATGTTTACAACCATCTTTCAAGGTTAAATGATGAGGAGACTGAGGCTCAGATAAGTTCTAAGTATAGAATCACAGGAAAGCTAATGAAATGGTGCATGTGGAAATACCTATACTGCACACAGTAGGAGGTCAGTTTGGCTCTTCCCTTCCCTCTTTATTTCTTTCCCCCTTTCTCCTCTCTCTTATTTTCTCTTCCTTTCCTTGCTTGTTTTACTGAATCCCTAAAGCATTTTCCATCTCCGCTTGCCTTTGTTCATGACAATGATCTCATCTGGCAGTTGCGAAATTTTCAAGCCTCTTTCGATCCTACATTAAAATTTATGTCAAGTATTTGGTGACTTTTACAGCTACAGACACACAGTGAGTGCTATGTATTGACCTTGTGTGCTAAGCACAGGAAATTCCCAGGTATTGTAGCTATAGCGAATCTTGCATTCACGTCAGAATGAGCTAAAGTCTAAAAATAGATTGTGTTCTGTACCTGAGGTTCTTCCCTAGCACTTTTCAGCCACTGTTTCTGAGAAACAGTGATGCAGCTCAGAGGCAAAAAAAAACAAAACAAAAAAGCAGCAGTGAGAGTAACTCTCCGTAACTCACAGTGGGAGGAAATTATATTGATTTCCTAATAAGTACTGACTTACCTATCGTCATAAACTTCTACAGGTCATAGTAACATTTTTCAGGAGTAACGCTGCTGAAAAGTTATGTATTTCAACTTTACAGGTCATAAATCAGGATCTGTCTTTGTAATCCATCACACACACACACACACACACACACACACACACACACGCAAATGTATATGACAGTTTCTAACACTTTACAGAAATCGTCTTTTAAAATATTCTAAATTTTTCATTATATAACCTGTTCTTTCTTACTTTTTTTCCTTTTAACTTGCATGACATCCTTCAAATTAAAAACAAAATCCAAACAGAATTGCAACTCTGAATTTGTCTTTGTTTTTCACAATGCATGTCTAGATTCTGCTTACTGTGTCAGTAGTTTCTAATGTAAAGCAACAGCTAGAAGCCACTGAACTTGGGGGTCTCAGGTTGATTTGTGGATGTGTACAGATTTAACAACTGGCTGGAGAGGCAGTAAGAACTCAATGAAAGGGTGTTCTCTCTATACTTTTAGACCATGGCACAAAATATGATTGCATTGTAATCACCCATTTGCATGTCTTCCTTGCCTATCTGTGTTTTAGCACCTAGAGGAAAGTAGTCATATCACGTTTAGTCTTCTGTTTTCCTCAGTGCCTTCTGTAACTCTGGTCATTTAGTCTCCCAAACCTTGGGGCAGACAAGAGTGAATGTATGACCTGAAGGAGCTAAGGATGTAGTCTGTAGAGGCCTATTGCTAAAACAATGCTCTCGGTCTGTTTTGTTTTGTGTTGTTTTTTCGGAAGTTCCATTGGGTTTAAATTCCATACCATAAAATGGAAAATGCGCTTACTTCAATGTAAAAAAAATAAAACAACCATACAAACAAAAAAGAGAGTGATTTGTTTTAAATCATATGATGTCAAATAAAATTTATATACCAGGTACATGTCATATTCACTCCGAAATATGTAACAATGGATGCCTCATCAGAGTGTGTCAAATGCAATTGAATCTACCAATCCAGTCTCCAGAAAGCAAGAATTCAGACAGCAACTCAGTTGGAGAAAAGGTAAATATAATTTTTTATGCCCTGCCTCCTTCTCGGCGTTCTGCATACATCCCTTTTTGTTCCCATCCCATCATCTTTGTGTCTTCAACACTTCCAACGTCTTTGTGCCACGGTGCTGTCCGCGTTGACACCGGACCTCCGTGAAGGGACTCGCGTTGACTGTTGTCCGTGGGCTCCAGGATGACTTTGTCACTTCTGATGGACACGTGCCCCAGCTGAGGGGCTGTAGAAGCAAATAGCTAAGCCCGACCTGCCTGCTCTAACGGCTGACGGCTGATTTTCAAATCACAGCTAGCATAACTGCAAGATCACGGCCAATGGGGCCTGAGCCAGACCCGAATCCCAGCTCCCTGCCTGCCAGTTGTGTGTCCTTGGGCGTGTCGTTTAAGCTTTCTGTGATGGGTATTATTTTGGGTGCTCCTTATTTTTTTTATTTCACTTCGTCCTCACTGCAACTTTCTGAGGTTATGATCATCGTCTTTGTATGTATAAAAGGGCAGCGCGCCTCTAAGAGATACGAAATCGTGCTGATGTATGCATCTACTAAGTGGCAGAGGTGGAATTGGATTCCATCTGTTTAATGTTAAAGCACTTTCCGTGCAATATGCTATCTGTGGAATGACCAGCAGTTCTTAGACACAATGCTTCCAATTGTTGTGATGCATTTTTAATAGAGCTTATTTTTTAGAACACTGTTAAGTTTACAGAAAAATGGAGATGATCGTGAAGACAGTTATTATGTGCCCAACATTCAGTATTCCCTATGATTAACATCTTACATTAACTTATTACATTTATTATAATTAATAAACTAATATTGATCTATAATTATTAACCAAAGTCCATGGTTTATTTATATTTGCCTTTTTTTTTTTATCTAGTAACTTCTTTCTGCTTCAGGATCCCGACCAGGATACCACATGACATTTAGATTTCATGTCTCTGTAGTCTCCTGTAGGCTGTGACAGTTTCTCAGACTTCCCTTGCTTCTCCTCATTGTGACTATTTCGAAGAATGCTCGTGAGCTGTTTTGTAGGATTCTCCCCTATTGGAATTTTTCAGATGTTTTTCTGATTCTTAAACTAAGGCTGCAAGTTTTGGGAAGGAATATCACAGACTTAAGTTGCTGTTTTCATCACATCCTGTGAAAAGCTCGTACCAGCGCCGTGACTCACGGCTGTTGATGACAGCCCTGCTGAGGCAGCGTTTAGCCAGATTTCTCTGCTGTCAAGGTACTCTTCCATCCCCACCTTTCCAGACTGTACTCTTTCAAAGTCTCTTCAAGCAACACACACTTAAGACGTGGGGGTTCATGCTCTCCCTTCTCGAGGGGGGAAGTACTCAATATAAATTGTTCGGAATTCTTCCCCATTTATTAACTTATTGAATCACTTATATAAGTCACTCATAATGTCTATGAGTATTGACTTATAGGTATTAACTTTATACTCTGGGTTTAACCAAACATGGATTTATTAATTTTGTAGCTCAAGTTGTTTCAGCTTTGGCTCCTGGAAGTTCTTTCAGTTAGCTCTTTCATTGTCCCTTTGACAATGTTTTTGGTTTTGGTTTTGGTTTCTGCTTGTTTTTCAGCACTTCCTTTTTGGCACTATAAGATGCTCCAGGCTTGTTCTGTGTAATTCCTGTCCCAGTCCTTGAAAGAGCCATTTCTCCAAGGAGCTGCTAGTTCCTTTTATAGGAGAAGGGTATTAGAAACCATGATCTGGGCACTAGATATGCTCGTTGCTACTGGGATAACCCTCTCAGCAAACAGAGCGAAGAGATATATTTGTGTATACTAATCTGTGTATAAACACATATCATACGTATTTCCATTTGCAACCATTTATAACATTTTAAGCTAAACATGAGTTCTCACTGATATCTGTAACGCTAATCCATCGCCCATGGATCATTCTAGCTTCTTTTCCTGTTAATTATAATGTCTTTTTGAATTTAACATAAGTATAATTTTTTTCTAATTCCTGGTGCTAAAGATAACATTTATTAATGGCTTACTAAGTTTCAGGCACTTTGTCCTTACAACTTTATTTGAATCATTTCATGTAGTTCTCACACCTAGAATGGCATGAGGATGGCCATTTTTTTTTGTACAAGAATATTCACATTAACTTTACTCATGATAGCACAAAGAAGAAATATCCCTAATGGCTATCACAGATAAAGGGATAAATTATGAAACTTCCATGGAATTAAATAGTACTTAGCAGTAAAGAGGAACGCACTACCACTACACAAAATGAACCAGAAAAAAAAAAAAAAATTCTGCTCTGCAAAAGTAGCCAGCCACAAAACAGCACATGCTTTATGATTCTATTCACATGAAATCCTGGAAAGTAATTTATTTTGACAATAAGCAGATCTAGGGTGGCCTGATCTATATGGTGGACAGGAAGTTGATCACATAAGGATAGGAAAGAACTCTTGAGAGTTATAGAAATGTATATCATGATTTTGGTGGTGGTTAAAATGGTGTATTTATTTGAGAATCTTCACTGAGCTGAGCTGTACACTTAAAATGAGAGCATAAAGGACATCCAGTACTAAGAAAGGGGAGGTTGGGAGGTGGGACGGATAAAAATCTACCTGTGGGGTACAATGTATACTATTCCGAGATGGGTACTCTGAAAGCCCTGACTTCAGCATGATAAAACTCATCCATGTAACAAAAAACCACTCATACTCCCTAAATTTTGAAATTAAAAAAAAAAAAAAAAAGAAAAGAAATACCTACCTGAAAAAAAAAGGCAAAAAAAAAAAATGACTTTCCATTTTGTTTGGATTTTTAGTTGCAATAGATGGTGAGTGTTTAATAAAAGCCTATCACTTTGATCTAACCTATGATGCTTACTTAAATTGTCATTCTATAAAAAGCAAACAAAAAAACCCACAAAGTACAAAGATAACAGGGAACTTGCCAAAAGACACAGAGCTCTTTAGTGTCAGAGTTAAGATCAGCTCCTAGAGCTTCTAGTTCATAATCTCTTGGACACTATGTGAATAGAAGATGCGAAGACACTACTCAACTGACTTTTGAGCTGAATGGTCGTATTCATTGTTAATCAATTTTATTGGGGATGGCCTTTATGTTAAAAAATCCAAAACTTTCATTGTGAACAACTTAATATTTACATTTTTAAAGGAAAGATATAAACTTAGAGATGTTCAGTGACCTGGCTGATGCCGTGAAGTCAGGGAGTGGCATGACCCACACTCTCTGGCGTTAATGTGTTTTCCCTGTCACCCAGACTAGCTCCCACCTCTCAGTCCTCCTTTATTCCCACAGCGGGACCCACAAGGGTGTCTACTATGTCTGCCACGTTGACACCCTCAAAAAGACAGCCAGAGATGAGGCATTTCTGTGCACAAGTATTTTAGAAAGGCCTGATATTTCTATTGTTTTAAGGCAATATCGAGGCATATCTTTCTGATGGGAACAAAGACCAAGTTTGTATGGCTAAGAGATTGCAGGAGAGTTTAATATACTGAACTCAGAGAAGCTTCTGTTTGTTGTTTGTTTTCACAAAACCTTCCCTCTGACACCTGCTGTATTCTTTTAAAATGTTGAAATTGTGGCTTTGGGGAATATATAGACCAGGAAGATATAAAATTAATGACTTTTAGGCTAGCACAAGGAATCAGAACTTTTTCTTCATGATGTGACCGGTGAGTGTTGATCAATGCTTTCGACAAAATATTTACGATGTGTAATGCCTAATATTTAGATGAATGTGGCAGTTTTGGTTTCCAGGTTCCCTAAATAAGTACACAATCTGAGGGAATTACCCTTGGTTATAGAAGCTTATGGAATCCAGAGAGGAAATGTCTGCCTACAGATTGAATTGGAGAAACAACTGTTATTCTATGATTATGTGGTTAGTTCCATGAGTAGATGTGAACTTACTTGGAATTATGTGTTAAGATAACAGAATTTTCTCAATTTAACTTTGCATATCTGAGTGTCACCAACTTGTCAGAGCCTTCTCTATGTAATGCCAAACAAATGATCAGTTCAGTGGCTGTTAT
The DNA here is from genome assembly GCA_008750895.1 of Mirza zaza. NCBI lineage: Eukaryota > Metazoa > Chordata > Mammalia > Primates > Cheirogaleidae > Mirza > Mirza zaza. The sequence goes on along the minus strand of VSMD01031405.1, from coordinate 13,341 downwards.
ATTTTGCTTTGATGAGTCACCAGCTGTCCCTAAGAACTCCTCAGGTTAGTCATCAAAGTATAAGGTTCGTCATCAACACTGGCATGAACTCTGAGCCACAGATTCTTAATATAAAAATAAAAGGCATTTGTTGGTCCCTTATTAAGTGCAAAGCACTTTTTAAGAGCACTTTGCATGCAACCTTTTATTTGATCGTCATTACGAGCTCGTGAGATGGGCCATTATTAATTATTATCATTTTACAATGGAAGAATGTGAAAGCAGTTGCTCAACTTCGCACATTCTGTATGTAGCAGAGTTGGCTCCAGGTGTTTGACGCCTAATGGTATCACTAACGCCGTTCAGTAGTGTGTACATACAGGCAAACTGCAGTGACAAGCAATTCCAAATGTGCGGTGGCTAGCCTGAATATGTGTTTATTCTTTCATCGCTTTACAACGGGGCTGTGATCTGTGAAGACTCCAGAGAGCCAGGATTATCATGCATTGTACCATCTGGAGCACAAGGTCCTCCTCAGTCACTTGCGGTGGCAGAGGTAGAGACTGCTAGGGTTCTGTTTCTTTTTTTTTTTTTTTATTTTAGCATATTATGGGGGTACAAGTGTTAGGGTTACGTATATTGCCCATGTCCCCCTCCCCCCTCGGGTAAGAGCCTCAAGTGTGCCCATCCCCCAGACATTGCACATCTTACTCATTGTGGTTGTATATACCCATCCCCTCCTCCCCCCTCCCACCCTCCCAACACCCAACAGATGTTACTCCTGTATCTTCATTTAGGTGTTAATGCGTTAATACCAATTTGCTGGTGAGTACGTGTGGTGCTTGTTTTCCCATTCTTGGGATACTTCACTTAGTAGAATGGGTTCCAGCTCTATCCAGGAATATACAAGAGGTGCTAGATCACCGTTGTTTCTTAAAGCTGAATAGTACTCCATGGTATACATATACCACACTTTATTAATCCACTCATGAATTGATGGGCACTTGGGTTGTTTCCACATCTTTGCAATTGTGAATTGTGCTGCTGTAAACATTCGAGTGTGGATGTCTTTTTCATAAAGTGACTTTTGATCTTTTGGGTAGACGCCCAGTAGTGGGATTGCTGTATCAAATGGTAGATCTACTTGTATCGCTTTGAGGTATCTTCGTATTGCTTTCCACAGAGGTTGAACTAGTTTGCAGTCCCCCAGCAGTGTAGGAGTGTTCCTCTCTCTCCACATCCACACCAGCATTTGTTGTTTGGGGACTTTTTGATAAAGGCCATTCTCACTGGAGTTAAGTGATATCTCATTGTGGTTTTGATTTGCATTTCCCTGATGATTAGAGATGTTGAACATTTTTTCATATGTTGTTGGCCATTATTCTGTCTTCTTTTGAGAAATTTCTGTTCATGTCCTTTGCCCATTTTTTGATAGGGTTGTTTGATTTTTTTCTTGCTGATTTTCCTGAGTTCTAAATAGATTCTAGTTATCAGCCCTTTATCAGATGTGTAGCTTGCAAAAATTGTCTCCCATTCTGTGGGTTGTCTGTTTGCTCTCTTGACAGTTTCTTTGGCTGTGCAGAAGCTTTTTAATTTCATCAGGTCCCATTTGTTTATTTTTGTTGCTGTTGTGATTGCCTTTGGGGTCTTCTTCATAAATTATTTGCGTAGGCCAATGTCTAGAAGAGTATTTCCAACATTTTCCTCTAGAATTCTAATAGTTTCACACCTAAGGTTCAAGTCTGTTACCCAGCGTGAGTTGATTTTTGTTAGAGGTAAAAGGTCTGGGTCCTGTTTCAGTCTTCTGCATGTGGCTATCCAGTTTTCCCAGCACCATTTATTGAATGAGGATTCTTTTCCCCGGTGTATGTTTCTATCTGCTTTATTGAAGATTAGTTTTAGTTCCTTTATATTTAGACCCCAAAGTAATATGCATTATTTCCATCTCTCCCTGTTGGCTGCAACTAGCCACTATCTACATCTAACTTCAGTGTGGCTGGGAAATACATGGGAATAGGCAGAATGATCAGAAAGTATGATGACCGGAGTTGTATCCCCTCTACATTTTTATGTTGAAATACCAACCCACAGTGTGGCTGTATTTGGAGACAGGACTTTTAAGAAAGCACTTAAGCTTAAATGAAGTCGTAAGGGTAGAGCCCTAATCAGATAGAGTTGGTGCTCTGACAGAAAGAGGAAGAGACACCATACCTCTGTGGCCATCTACAAGACAAAAAGAGAGCCCCCACAGGGAACTGCACTGGCTGGCACCTTCATCACGGACTTTTAGCTTGCAGAACTGTGAGAAAATAAGTATCTGCTGTTTAAGCCACGTGATTTGCAGCATTTTGCTATGGCAGCCTGAGCAGGCATTAATACAGATAATCGCCACTGTCTATGTCATAGCAACATCATATATATATCAAGAAGTCGTTGGGAGAATTAAGCTGAATGATGTAAAAAGGTACTTTTTTTAATTACTAAAAAAAGAGCTGATGCTCAATAATTGTCAATTTCAAAGTTCTATTTACCTTGTATAAGACTAAAGCACATCTAAATTGTTGCTATTCAGTCATTTTACTGCTCAGTTATCTTAATCCATCCCATCATTCTGTTTAAAAAACACAAAATATTTAAAAAGAAATGGAATGATCAGTTTCATAAATTGTGCAATAGTCAGACCCTAAAAGAATTACCTGAAGGCTAGCATGAAAGTAGTTTAAGTAAGGAAGTATAAGTATGGTAATATTGATCTCTCAATTACATTCACAAATACACCTGAATATTTTAACATATTTTGGTTGGTTATAGGACATCGAAATAAAATTATCCATGGGAATATTTACATATATATTCCATAGTAATAAAATGCCATGTAACTTATATCTAATTTTCACTCATTTACATTTTTTACACATTAGTATTCTCGAATCCAGAAAATATAGTTTTTGTTTCAATTCATAAATGCTAAGCACTAAATCACAGCAGATTTTTGAACTGTCAGTATAAATAATAGAAAATGCTACTGTTTTGATGGTGATATAATATTAGAATATTCTGTGAAAGTCAGCACAGAAATGTAATCTTGTATTTGACTTTTAAAACTAAATATGTGTAGTTTAACTTGGAGGTATTTTAGTTATGTGCATTTTTTAAAAATTATTTTTGTAGAGATGGTGTCTTGCTACGTCGCCAAAGCTGGTCTCAAACTCCTGGCCTCAAGCGATCCTCTTGCCTCAGACTCCCAAAGAGCTGGGGTTACAGGTGTAAGCCACCGCACCTGGACAGGTATGTGTATTTTTATATAGTAATATGTTGATATGTATATTTTCTTCTTCTCTCCCTTGCTATCATCTTCCAGGTTCAAATGCATCATGTTTGAATAATTATATTTAAATGCTATAAAACTTATTTTGTTTAAGTGAAGTTACTTCTATTCAAGTCCCCAAAATGTTTAAAAAATTATTTAGCAAATATGCATGCCAAATAAGAGTGTGTGTGTGTGTGTTTATGTGAGCTTGGAATGGTAGTATTGCTGGGGGTTGGGAGCCTGGAGATTTGTAAGTCTTTCTCTTCCCCATCGTGGTAGTCAGGTTCTCCAGAGAAACAAAAGCAATGGGAGAAACAAAAGCCTTTAGGGCTAAACAACCATAATCACAATGCTATTATCATACCTATAGATTTAGTAACAATTCATTAATATCTTGAAATAATTGATATTTACATTTTCCAAATTGTCTTATTTTTTACAGTTTTTTTTAAAAAAAAATCAGTCCGTATATGTATATGAATTGTAATCGGTTGAATTTTCTAGAAGTGTCTTTTAATTATGTTTCCCCATCATTTTTTTCCTTCGAATTATATTCTTGTTGAAGACTTGATATTTGCTCTGTAGATTGTCTCTATTTACAGGTTTGAGATTTATATTATTAGGATGTCATTTTACAAACTCTTATTGTGTTTGTGCGAATGGTTATTAGATCTAGAATCTTGATCAGATAGAGGTTAATTTTTTTGTATTTTTGTAAAACTACTTCAAAGGAAGTATTGTGTACTTCCATCAGGATGTACATAAAACCCGATTGCCTTTTTTGTCATGTTTACTATCTATTATCTCTTATTTCATTAGGTGCTGCTAATAGGTAAGATTCCAATTCTATCATTATTTCTGTGTTTATTAGTGGGATGGCACTATAAAGAGGAACTTCTCATTAACAATACATTGCCCTTAGGCAGATGCATCAAAAAGGCATAAAAATGCTTCCTTCTTTACTCTTATGTAACCATTCTCAAAATAATGTTTGTTTCCTAGCATCTTCTAAAGATTTCCCAGTTAGATATAATATTTTTGACATGATCATCAATCATAGATGATCTAAGCATATTTCATGTTTTTTAATTCAAATTGTAGTTGTTACCTTCTACTGATGCTCAAATTTTAGCATCGTAGGCCACTGTAGTTTACCAAGGTGTGTTCCTAGGTCCCTTTTCAGACATAATCCTATTGGTCTCCCCTGGCGCTTTGTTTGCTTTTATGTCAGGATCTTCCAGGTTCCTCTTCTACATTCTCCTGCTCCCTGTAGTAAGTTCTTATGTTTTATGTTGTCTCAGCATCCATTCAGTATACAAGTTTAACTTTCTCATGCCAGAAGCAGGGCTCAGCACCCTTGGCACGGATTGCCATTCCATACCACGCTTAACTCAGTTGGGTGGGTGACCAGAAGTGACAGCTGAGAGACATCTCTCCTACCTCGCAGACTGAGCCCCCCACTTTCCCTTTGCTTTTTATAAAGGGACCATTCAGGCACCTGCTCATGGAGCTTTGTGACCCACACCCTATTCCCTGGTACATACATGTGCTGCTAGTTGTCACACACGCTCTCTCTCTCCCTCTGCCTCACTCTTTATTCCTGACCCGGGTGGCGGGGAATCGAGGTCTGCCCGCTTGAGTCATTGTCGGAATCTGTAAGTCAACCGTCTTTGAACTTGTTTCCTGTTGTGGTGGTGTATCGAATTTTCACTTTCGATCTGAAGAACTAGGGGCTTCCCTTGGCTGGGTTTCCCCCCCAGATGCAGGAAGGTGGGGAATGAGGAGGAATGGGGCAGGAGGGAGGAACCCACCCGTGAACTCTCAGCATCACAGCGAAGCTGAGGCATAAACTGGGTGTGGGTCAGATAAGAGCCACAGGGGCATCTGCCAGGACAAACACGTTTCCCGTGAGAGAGGCCCCAGTCAAAGGTCAGACACGGAAGACCCACTGTAAACACCATATCCAGCTGTGACAGAAGTAAGGGCCTGGAAAAGGGTGGAACGTATTACAAGTTGTCTCTTTACATGCTTAGTAATTTTTATTGAATGCTAGACATTGAGAATTTTGCCTTGTTGGGTGCTGGGTAGTTTTATGTTTCTGAAAAAAGTTTTGAATGTTGTTCTGAGTTGTAGTGGAATTTGCAAACAGATTGATCCTTTCAGGTTTTTCTTTTAAATTCTGTTAGGCAGGGTCAGAGGAGTCCTCCACTGTAGGGCTAATTATTCCCCACCACTGAGGCAAATTCCTTCTGTGTACACACTATCTAATGCCTTAAGCAGCACTGTACTTTCCGGCTTGTCCAGTAGAATCAGGAACTATTCCCTGCCCTGTGTGAGGGACCACTGTTGCTTTACCCCAATCCTTTCTTGTGGTTCCTTCCTAGGCCTCAGTGAGTATTCTCACATGCTAGCACCGACTCTTGCTCTGCCGAAGACTCAAGGGCCCCTTTACCGATCTCTGGAATTCTCTCTGTGTGCAGATCTCTCTTCTCTGATACTCGATTCTCTGGTCTCTGGCTACCTTGTTCCCTCCAGACTAAGCTCCCTCTTCTCAACTCTCTGAGATTAGCCTCTGTGCCCCTCTCTGGGACATGGCCTGGGAATTCTCTCAAGGCTGTAAGCTGGGAAATTGTGGGGCTCACCTCGTTTTCTCCCTCTGTCTCTCGGGGATCATCTTCCTTCACTGCCTCACATCTAATGTCTCACCTATCTTGTTTTTATTATAGCGTGCGGGGGGCTGACACAGAGTTGTAAGTGTGATCCCTCTTATTCCAACTTGGTCCAAAGCAGAAACCTTCTTTGTATTTTGTTATTTTTGTTTTACTTAAAATATTTTTAAATATTTGCCCTTGATGTTTATTTTTAAGATACTTAAATTCTGGTTATTTTCCGTATGAATCACCAATGATCCCACCTCCATTTATTGTTAGTTCTTCCATTCCCCAGTGATATGGCTTTGGCACAAAATGTATACGTTGACTTAATAAATATGGAAAGTATCTGGGCACCTGAGATCTCATTGCTACATAAATATTCATGAAAGCTCATTTGTATATGCGCCAGGAACATGTACAAGGGCTTTTACAGAAGCACTCTTCATAATACCCCAACCCCCAAATGTTCATCTATAGGTGATTGGATAAGTGCATTTTGGTGTATTCTCAACACGGAAATTTATACAGTAGTGAACCTCAGGTGCGTGCAATAACGTGATTAAGTCTTAGTACCATTTTGTTGAATGCTTTAAATCCAAATCTTAGAACACTACATATAGCTCGATGTTCTTTAACAAAGTTCAAGAGTAACCCACACAGTCAGACTCATGCGTTTGCCTGTGCCTATGGACACATAGCCATTATTAAAATACAGAATAGCAGTCACTTCTGGTTTTGACAGAAGGACAGGATAGAAAAAAAAAAAAAAAAAAAAAAAACAGGAGGCACATGGGTACATGTAAGTTATTTTTAATTTCTGGTACTTGATGTGGTGCTAAATTCACAAGTGCTCACAAGATTCTTAAAACTATATATAGAAGCAAATAGAATAAAAAGGGGGCAGATTTGTGTCTGTTATCACAGTGTATCATGAGCCACGTTTTATGAGTGATTCCATCCTCTATACCTGTGTTGCGTTAAGAATACTTCCCGATAAAATGATTACACAGATAATAACTTACATTTGAGTGTCATAATCGTGTGCGGCAAGCATCACTTCTGACGGTTTATGAAGATGGAGAAGCCGGGTTGTAGCAGAAGTGGCGCTGGACTTGGGTTAGAAGACAGGATACCGTTATTTATTAGGCACAGGTGAAATGGTCTGTTCCTCTAATCTCAGTATATAATGTTAATTACTGTTAGCACTAGTAATAATTAACACTTGTGATACTAGTTGTAATTTATAAGCTTCTGTGTGGGTTAAATAAATCAGGATCAACAATGTGCAGTCTCTGTAAACTATTTAACACTAGATAAATGTTATTGAGTTGACATAATTAAAAACCAAGATTAAAATCTCTAGCTACTTTCTAGTTGTGTTTTTATAGTTCAGTTTTCCTCTGCCAGCGGAAGCCAAGGTGAGGGCGGACACAACAATTCTGGGTAAACGGATAGGCAGTGTGAGAGGAAAGGAGATGAGGTGTGGGGAAAAACACAGGGATTCAAGATTGACGGGAAAAGTAACATTATGATGGAACACTCAGATCTTTCACCGCAAATCTGTGAAGCATGGATTTTGTTTTATTTTTATTATTCACTAACGTAAGAGTCAAAGAAATTAAGAAACTTGCCCAAGGCCACTTGCCTGGGCTCTTCCAAGCTGAGGTGTGAAGATTTCACCTGTCCTTATTACGTTACGCTGACCCATGATGATAATAATTCAGTGTCATCTCGGAAATCCCAACCCTACTGTCTATTCCAGTGCTTCTTGGAAAGGAACAGAATAGTTTGTTATAAATTGACCTGTGACGATATGGAGCTCTTCTAGATCAGATATTCAGATAGGCTGGTTTTCTTCACTTTTACATCTGAGAACCAATATATAGAAAATAATGCTTTACCCTGTACATTTCAAACACCTACTCATAACCTTTATTAATGAACTTGCAATTCACGGGGGGAAATTGTTTAAATTTTACATTCCAATGAAAATTCCATACAAAATCAGCTGAATCGTGTTCAGAGGAAATCGGGGTTCATCGGGGCATGCCAATAGTTGGGCTCAATTGGTCTTCAGCAGAGTCTTGCAACATTAAGTACACATTAGCATTCACCCGAAACAGAATTCAAAATTGTAATACAGAAAACGTAAAGCATATGGTTATTCAAGAGAAGCGTTGATATTGAAAATTTTGCTATAGACTTTTTTTACATGTGGCTATCTTGGTAGTGTTTATCATCAATTTCACTAAATGTTTTAAACTGTTTGAACCTATCATTGGATCTTCTGTTGGCTGGTTGGCTCTTCATGGCAGACATTCTTAACTCTTCCCCCAAATCACTTTCCTTTTCTTCCTCTGCACACGGCGAGAGCACATTTCCCAAAGAGGCGGGACTTGTTGTTGTCAGGGGAGTGTGCATGGAAATGATGTGTGGCATTTGGGGGCCAAGGCTTTTAGAATGCACACATGCCTCCTTTCCCCTCTTTCTCTCCCATTCTATGGGCTGATGGAAGATGACAATAAGGTACTAGAAAAAGACAGAAGGGCCATAAAATTGTAGGATCCTGGGGCCCTGAATTATTTCCCAAAAGAAAGAAAGCTGCTGATCAGGAGCACCAGCTTTATTTGTGTTTTGTGAAAATTGCCATATATATTAGAGTTTGTTGTATCAGTTTCCTTAATGGCTAATATATTAACTAATGCTTCCCACACCTCCTTTATGCTGTGCGAAGAACTGAAGACCCAATAGAAGATACTGTGTTTCCCCCAAAAATAAGACAGGGTCTTATATTTATCTTTCCTCAAGAAGACACCCTAGGGCTTATTTTCAGGGGATGTGTTATTTTTTTTAAGTATGCTATAATAATCTACATTTATTCAAATAGAGTGAAGTCGTCTTCTTCTGGAACATCATCATCACTCTCCAAATCCTGAATTCCATCCTGAATTTCTTGTGACTCTATTTCCTTTAGAACCATCGGCCCCAATCTCTCCTGTGAAGCACTAGAGCTCTCACGGGGTGGATGAGAAGGGCTGCCTGTTCCACATAGTTTTCTTTTCTTTTCTCATACAACCTCAAGCAGGTTATTGATTTCACCTTTCTGTTCAAGTACTAACACTTTCTCTCCCATAGTTCCAGAGGCAGGAAAGGGATGAGGGTAAGAATGTGTGAAAGTTAGGTCAACTCTAACTTGCTCATTGATTGATGGCCATCTGTAGTCAGTTTCTTGACTTCATCTCCTGCAGTGGGGCTTACATGAGTTGAACATCAAGTGTTTTATGGCTCCACGTGAGTTGTTTGGTATGACTTGTTTAGATGTATAAAACAAAATAGGCTCATCACTTGGTTGGACACATCTTACTGTTTAAATGGTTCATTTATACTGGCCAGTGTTGCATTACTTCTTGCCCTGGAGCTTTTCTCAAGCTGTGTTTTATTTTTAAAATAAGCTTTCCCCCCTGACAATCTCTGAAGATGTCTTTTCCTAGCATTGCTTGTAAAATCTCATTTTATTCATGAAATCTCTCTAGAAGCTTTAGAGAAACAAAAAGGGGGTAATACTTACCTAGGAAAATATGTCCAGTTCTATGACTCTGTATTCCATAATTTGTATTCAATATAAATGTTGATAAATATTATTTTGTGGGCTTTTTGTTTTTTTGAGACAGAGTCTCTGTCACCCGTGCTGGAGTGCAGTAGCCTCATCATAGCTCACAGCAACCTCAAACTCCTGGGCTCAAGTGATCCTCCTCACTCAGCCTCCCCGAGTAGCTGGGACTACAGGTGCACACCACTATGCCTGGCTAATTTTTCTAATTTTTGTAGAGGCAGGGTCTGGCTCTTGCTCAGGCTGGCCACAAACTCCTGACCTCAAGCAATCCTGCCACCTCGGCCTCCCAAAGGGCTATGATTACAGCTGTGAGCCACTGTCCCTGGCTGATAAATATTCTTTTATTGTCATAAATACACGTATGGTATTTTCTGTGTCTTGTTGGATTGTTTGATTTTCAGCACTGACAACAAAACAACAAATTCCCATTTTTAAAATTGATGCATAATTTGTCATATTTCGTAATGATCCTAAATGAGAAATACGTCCAAGAATATATTGGAGGATGACATTTTCTGAACCTTAACTCTGGATTTGGGGAAGACCCTTGTTATAGCCATAAGCATTTATAGAAATGGTAGCACTGCTTTTAACTAGGCTCAGGGCTTTGTTTTTCTTTTATACTTTCTGGACATTCATGAATTCTCAGGATGTCTTCCTCAAGTTATAAAATGTGTGCCTTCTGATTCCATTGGAAGGTTACATTGGCCACTGTCATCAGATGTGGTTTTGATGCTGAAGCCATGTGAATAATTCCTGAATTAGTAATATAGCTGAATACCATGCAAATATGGAAGAAGTCTCTTGAATCAATGTCATCTTATACATGAAAATAAAGAGTCGTAAGTAATATGGAATATTGAAAAACAACTGTAAACAAATGTTTATGGTTTTTAGTTGTCTGTGAGGGTGTTTCTTTAATAAGAGGTAATACAGTATGATAATAAATATTTAGCACTGGAAATATAAAATATAAATTTGGAGTCTTGGATTAGGTTACCACTTACCTAGCCTCGAGCAAACGATATATCCATTGTGAGGATTTAGATTTTTATCCTTGAAAATGGGAAAACCATGAAGTTTTATGTGAAAATTAGATAATATTTAACTGAACTTGTAAAGGACAAGTCTTTCAAAGAAAGAGATAATGAGAAAATGATATGAAATAAGGTAAGTTTTTATTCACAAGAAAAATTATTGCTGATTCACTTTTATAATAATTTACTCTTCTTAAGGGTAATCTCTGCATATTAATAGTTAAAATTCTATTTATAATTTGTTATCTACAGATGACATCTGGCAAGGAATCAAAGCCTTCATGCACCGCATAAGATGTTTATTGTAACAAAGTAAACCAGCTGTGGGCCTTTGATCAATACATCAATATCTACTTCTTTTAGCTTCTATTTCTGTTCCATTCTGTCAGTCAAGGCTCTTTATATAAATATGAAGGAAAATGAACAGCTAGTAACACATTTGATGTGTCATTCTGATGAACTTTAGAGTGCTTAATATCATCTTGTTTAATTTCATGTTTGAAAAAGCTTCTCAATTGCAGGATCAATTACTTTCAATCTCCACACCAATCAGTCCAGATGGTTCTCATTATTTGCTGAGGATAGCTGCAAATTGAAATTTTTGAACCCATGATGCATATTGTGTTAATCCTCGATATGGAAGGGTCCTTCTGCAGAATAAGTGGAGCTAAAAAAGGTGTGTTTTACAGTCACAAACTAAACATTATTTAAGGATTAAAAGGGACTCTTTAGAGTATTAGACTCAGATGAACACTAAAAAATAACAGTCTTCAGAAAAATCAAATCATTTCACTTCTATTTTCATTGCTGAACTAAGAACATCATTTCATTTCTGATTCTAATTTGAATTTTGATTTGAAGGTTAAAAACATACTTCAAGGTTGTTTTGTATTGCGGAATAAGCTATAACTTGTTCTGAAAACACTTTGTTGTTAGTATAAAAATGTGAGTTATATTTCTCTCTGTATGATATTATTCCCTTATTATCAACTTTTCTTGAACTTACAGGTAAAGTAGTTTTCAACTTGAATAGTTTAAAAAATAATGTGCCTGATATAAGACAGTAATTTCACTTTTGTTACTGATTTTAAAAGAAGGGGCTTTTTAGTGATATCAGTTTCAATTTGGTTGGTTGCTTTTTCATCTATGTCAATTATTGTCTATACTGAAAGAAATTGTGAAAACTAATTTTTATAAATCCCTCATCTCTCAAATAAACAATTTAACAATATGTTGAATTTGGAGGGAGGTCAACCTCTATTCTTATATTTATTTATACATTTAATGAGGAAGGGGTATAATTCTCTTAAATGTCCAAACAAATCATGGAAATTCACAGGACACAGAAATAATATATAATCTTCATCACATTGTGTTAGAATTCCTTCTATTTTTTTTTTCTTTCCACTAGATGTTGAGCTCTTGAAGACATTGCCCAAAGGTTATTTTTATTAATTTAATCAATATTTTCAGGAACTTATTCTGTGAATAATACTGTAGGATTTAACTGGTATTTGAATTATGGATATTATTTAGAGAGCTGCAGAGGAGGATTAGAGGCCTTAAATAGGTGGGTAAAACATTTGAAATTTGAAAGCTTTGTGTAATTATTTTACACATAATTTCCTGGGCATTAGGAGCAGGTATAAAAGCAGAATCTGTCGATGGCTAAAATTGTACATTTTGAGGCAATGTCCAGCACATGTCAGTAGATGCCTTTGAAGTTCTTCCATGAAGTTCCTTCTGAGAGTCATAACTGGTAAACATAGTTCATCCAGACTGTAATTGACTAGTTGATTTAGAAATGAATGTACCTATCAATTTTTGGAAGAATGTGAATAAATTCATCTTAGTGTGGAAGGTTCTTCAGGTAAATAGGAACATAAAGTTAGGCTAAGTAATGTAGTGGTTTAGGAAGATGGATCTAGTGTGTGGATGGTAGATATAACAGAAGCAGAGAAAGAGTTGGCATATCCAAAAATTGGGGAAATAAATAAGAAAATTTGGGGTGTGATAATAACAGAATGATATGAGATGTGATTGAAGAGGTAGGCAGGACGACATCATGCCTGAATCTATGGTTATCAAAATAGAGTTGGACTTTTTTCTTTCTTTTAACAATGGAAAGCCAGTCAAAGAATTATAATACATGGCTGGGATTGAAGAGTCAAGATCGTGTGTGCTTTTAAAAAAAAAAAAACCTCTGACTACTGTGAAAATAGATTGTTGAGGGTGGAGGTAACACATGAGGAGACAGATTTGGGATGTGCTGTCATATTCTAACAGAAGTATTGGTGGCTTTGAGTGGGGTTAATTAACAGTAGAAATAGAGGAAAATGGAAATTTCATGACACGGAACAATGGAAAAGAATCTAGGTTGACTTCTAGGTTTGGGGCACAATGGCACAATGTGATGCCATCTATTGAGATGAGAAAGACTGAGGAATTCCGTGTCGCTTTGTTTCAGTGGGAACACGTGCGGCCGTCAGTTTGATTTTGAACATATGAAGTTTGAGGATTCTGTTACATATCCAGATTTCAAGTGGCAGGTTGGGTGTATTACCTAACGTATTGCATTAGCTGGTCTCTTTCTTCAACTGGTCTTAGATGATTAAATATGATGAAGAGTTGAGGTACAGTGGAAAGAAGGTTCCATTAAATTTAGAACTGTCTGGGTTCATTTTGTGGTCTTGCCCACTTTCTCATCTCTGTGACTAGAATGAGTGTTTAAAATCTTTCTGAAATTCA